>JAVTVY010045360.1:0-20431 GCA_036873755.1 Hanleya hanleyi
GTTACCATCAGTTCCAGTGTCACGTCCGGGACATGGTTACCATCAGTTCCAGTGTCACGTCTGGGACATGGTTACCATCAGTTCCAGTGTCCCGTCTGGGACATGGTTACCATCAGTTCCAGTGTCACGTCTGGGACATGGTTACCATCAGTTCCAGTGTCACGTCTCGGACATGGTTACCATCAGTTCCAGTGTCACGTCTCGGACATGGTTACCATCAGTTCCAGTGTCACGTCTCGGACATGGTTACCATCAGTTCCAGTGTCACGTCTGGGACATGGTTACCATCAGTTCCAGTGTCACGTCTCGGACATGGTTACCATCAGTTCCAGTGTCACGTCTGGGACATGGTTACCATCAGTTCCAGTGTCATGTCTCGGACATGGTTACCATCAGTTCCAGTGTCACGTCTCGGACATGGTTACCATCAGTTCCAGTGTCACGTCTGGGACATGGTTACCATCAGTTCCAGTGTCACGTCTGGGACATGGTTACAAACAGTTCCAGTGTCACGTCTCGGACATGGTTACCATCAGTTCCAGTGTCACGTCTCGGACATGGTTACCATCAGTTCCAGTGTCACGTCTGGGACATGGTTACCATCAGTTCCAGTGTCATGTCTCGGACATGGTTACCATCAGTTCCAGTGTCACGTCTCGGACATGGTTACCATAAGTTCCAGTGTCACGTCTGGGACATGGTTACCATCAGTTCCAGTGTCACGTCTGGGACATGGTTACAAACAGTTCCAGTGTCACGTCTCGGACATGGTTACCATCAGTTCCAGTGTCACGTCTCGGACATGGTTACCATCAGTTCCAGTGTCACGTCTGGGACATGGTTACCATCAGTTCCAGTGTCACGTCTCGGACATGGTTACCATCAGTTCCAGTGTCACGTCTCGGACATGGTTACCATCAGTTCCAGTGTCACGTCTCGGACATGGTTACCATCAGTTTTAGTGTCACGTCTAGGACATGGTTTCCATCAGTTCAGTGTCACGTCTGGGACATAGTTACCATCAGTTCCAGTGTCACGTCTGGGACATGGTTACCATCGGCTCCCAGTGTCGTCTGACATGGTTACCATCAGTTCAGTGTCACGTCTGGGACATGGTTACCATCAGTTCAATATCACGTCTGGGACATGAGATTGCCATCAGTTCCAAAGTGTGCGTCTCTGTATGAAGTTATACATCGGTTCCAGTGTCGTCCGGTTTGGTTACCGTGGTTCAGTGTCGTCTGGGACATGGTTACCATCAGTTCCAGTGTCACGTCTGGGACATGGTTACCATCAGCTCCAGTGTCACGTCTGGGACATGGTTACCATCAGTTCCAGTGTCACGTCGGACATGGTTACCATCAGTTCCAGTGTCACGTCTCGGACATGGTTACCATCAGTTCCAGTGTCACGTCTGGGACATGGTTACCATCAGTTCCAGTGTCACGTCTGGGACATGGTTACCATCAGTTCCAGTGTCACGTCTGGGACATGGTTACCATCAGTTCCAGTGTCACGTCTGGGACATGGTTACCATCAGTTCCAGTGTCACGTCTGGGACATGGTTACCATCAGTTCCAGTGTCACGTCTGGGACATGGTTACCATCAGTTCCAGTGTCACGTCTGGGACATGGTTACCATCAGTTCCAGTGTCACGTCTGGGACATGGTTACCATCAGTTCCAGTGTCACGTCTCGGACATGGTTACCATCAGTTCCAGTGTCACGTCTGGGACATGGTTACCATCAGTTCCAGTGTCACGTCCGGGACATGGTTACCATCAGTTCCAGTGTCACGTCCGGGACATGGTTACCATCAGTTCCAGTGTCACGTCTGGGACATGGTTGCCATCAGTTCCAGTGTCCCGTCTGGGACATGGTTACCATCAGTTCCAGTGTCACGTCTGGGACATGGTTACCATCAGTTCCAGTGTCACGTCTCGGACATGGTTACCATCAGTTCCAGTGTCACGTCTCGGACATGGTTACCATCAGTTCCAGTGTCACGTCTAGGACATGGTTACCATCAGTTCCAGTTAGTGCATATAATCAGTAGTACTCAGTAGTGATAACTACAAAGAAAAATCCAATAAAGCCTCTGAAATCATGTCTGACAAGCACGAGAATTCCCACAAACTTTCAAATTTTTCACAAAATTTCATATTGCTATAAACTAACAATAACCGGTATACTTTGGATTTCAAAGAGATGGTAAATGTTTTGGTATTTAATCATGGATTTAACTCCTTAACTTTAATTCATTAGAAGACATTCTTTCACTCACAGATTTCAGACTTCAAACGCTACGATCTCTGCAACAGTTCAAAATATTAACATCTTTAGTCAATATTTTTTAGCACGTCGTTGTCAGAAACAAATTAATCTCGACCGTTGAGGTTCCCCGTTAACTTTGTACATGTACACTTTGAGATGGGCGTAGTATCTGGGTTTGTAAAGTTAGTTTTCTTATCAGAACAAGCAGCCAGAGGATGCTAGGTCCCCCGCCAAAATGGCAGCAATATTTATAAGCGCTGTCGGTTTCAGAAGATATTCATGAGGATGGCAACAGCTACTTCACAGGCGTAAGAAGCAGAGGTGTCTTTCCACCTTCCCAGGTTTTGAGATCAACTCCGAATGGCTGACTGAATGTTGATTGCTACTGTAATATATTTTTTTTACCATGTAGCATGAAAATTATGTAACCGAAATGCAACCCCAAGAGACAACTCATGGCATATTATCTGCAAACTAAATTTGACAAAAATATGAAGGCATCCTCAACCTATTGCCCAGAAACCAAATTTAGACTTTGCCACAAGGAGTCACCACCTGTAGGTGCAAGCAGGCAAAACACAATCCCAAATGACATCTCATGTCATGGTATCGGCATATAAACTTTGAGACTCTGAAGAGGGGTCCTCAAGTTATTGCCGGTACTAGATGCCCACCGGTGTTCATGTTATTTGGAGCGGGTCACATATGAATACAAAATTTGAGAATAATCTGATGAGCAGTTGCCAAATTATTGCCCGGAAACAAATTTTTCCACCAGGAGACGCCACCTGTAGGCAGAAGCGGGGAAAATACAATCCCAAGGAACATGGTATCGTGGGGACATCTGCATACCAAATTTGAGAAGAATTCGATGAGGGTCCTCAAGTTATTGCCCAGAAGCCAAATTTAGATTTTGACACCAGGTGACGCCACCTCTAGGCGCAAGTCAGTGAAATGCATTATCAAGCGACATCTTATGTTACGGTACATTCATACAAAATTTGAGAAAGATCCGATGGTCAGTTCTCAAGTTATTACCCGGAAATGAATTTGTGATGTTGCCACCAGGTGGCGCCACCTGTGAGTGCAAGTGAGCGAAAGGCAATCCCAAGCAACAGCTCCTGGCATGGTAAATGCATGCCAAATTTGAAAAGAATCCGATGAGCCGCAACGTTTCTCATGTTACCCAGAAAGGTACATATGTAGGATATTTCAAAGAAATTCGACCAAGTGTTTCTAAGTTATCACTTGCAGCATGGAATAATGGAATGAACTCTAGTGGCGCCACCTCCGGGTGGATTTTGCTGAAACGCATCACCAACGGTGTTTTGTCGCAGGGAATGCATTTACCAAATTTCGAAGAAATCTGACAAATTGTTCGAAAGTTATCGCTCGCGAAGGATTTGAACAAACATGAACAGACATGCATTAAAGATTGGAACAAGACCCAGTGGCGCCACCTACAGGCGGATCTTGCTGAAACGTAATACCAGCGACGTCTTGTCGCAAAGAATGCAGATGCCAAATTTCGGAGGAATCCGACAAAGCATTTAGGAGTTATCGCTTACGCAGTATTTGCACGGACATGCACTAACTATTGGAACAAGACCCTGTGGCGCTACCTACAGGTGGATCTTGCTGAAACGTAATACCAACAGACGTCTTGTCGCAAAGAATGCAGATGCCAAATTTCGGAGGAATCCGACAAAGCAGTTAGGAGCTATCGCTTATGAAGCATTTGCACGAACATCCACTAAAGATTGGAACAAGACCCAGTGGCGCCACCTACAGGCGGATCTTGCTGAAACGTAATACCAACAGACGTCTTCTCGCAAAGAATGCAGATGCCAAATTTCGGAGGAATCCGACAAAGCATTTAGGAGTTATCGCTTACGAAGTATTTGCACGGACATGCACCGACATGCACTAAAGATTGGAACAAGACCCAGTGGCGCCACCTACAGGCGGATCTTGCTGAAACGTAATACCAAGAGACGTCTTGTCGCAAAGAATGCAGATGCCAAATTTCGGAGGAATCCGACAAAGCATTTAGGAGTTATCGCTTACGAAGTATTTGCACGGACATGCACTAAAGATTGGAACAAGACCCAGTGGCGCCACCTACAGGCGGATCTTGCTGAAATGAAATACCAAGAGACATCTTGTCGCAAAGAATGCAGATGCCAAATTTCGGAGGAATCCGACAAAGCATTTAGGAGTTATCGCTTATGAAGCATTTGCACGAACATCCACGGACATGCACTAAAGATTGGAACAAGACCCAGTGGTGCCACCTACAGGCGGATCTTGCTGAAACGTAATACCAAGAGACGTCTTGTCGCAAAGAATGCAGATGCCAAATTTCGTAGGAATCCGACAAAGCATTTAGAAGTTATTGCTTACGAAGTATTTGCACGGACATGTCCGTGCATGCACGGACACATAGAAGCAAGAACCATTTTAAAGTCCCCGGCCGCGTTGCGGCGGGGGACAATAATGTCTAGTAATATCAAGGTATTGAATATTGGGACCGAAATCGTTGATCATTTTACACGGTAAACGGATTGGAAAATTTGCTTAACATGTTTTCAGCTGAATAATTGACATACCTTCATTGACTGTTCGGTAGTATTATGGTGCCGATGTTAAGATAAAGAATGTCCGCTTGGAAAAAATATCTGGCTCCAATCTAATACGGTAACCTATTAAAATGACATAATTTTTGTCCCGATTTAAAACTCAGGTAAGTTATATTGTCTTAAAGAGAAACACATGAAAATGTACCTTGTTTCCTGTGACATTCTTTCTCTTCGCGGCTGAATTATTTAATTCAATGCAGTTCACTGTATTGTTGCTTTAATCCTTAACATACAACAGCTTAGATACAATTGACAACGAATGACTTCAAGTATAGAATATCTATGTCTTGTGTTCGTTGATCAAATTCCAATAACGTAATCAGTGTGAATCATGTATTTCGCGTTGTATATCAGTGAGTTTGAAGGTGTTAGTCTATCAGATTTCTGTAAGATCAAACATTAACTGATTATAGTAATCATATACATGTACTTAAATTTGATGTGTTTTCAGATTTAATGTGGATTCATAATAAACCGTTGGTTTTGAAGCAATATCTTCTGTCTTTTCTTTTGGTTAAGTTTATCCGTACCAGCAAGGTGAGCTTATCCGTACAATCATGCGTCGATACTTCATGTAAGGATCTATGTCAGGTAAGGATCTATTGTCATGTAAGGATCTATTGTCATGTAAGATCGATCTATTGTCATGTAAGGATCTTATGTGCAGACTTATTGTCATCTATTGTCATGATATGATTCATTGTCCATGCATTTATACAGCTGAAAAGCCCGTGCACTAAAAAAAATTCTTAAAATTTAAGTAATATTCCCCGACTATTCCTTAAAATTCAATGAGGAATATTCCGTAGCATATTCCTTAGTTATGTTGGAGAATATTCCGCTGGTGTATTAGTCGGGGAATATTCCTTACATTTTTAAGGATTTTTTTTTCTGTGTAGTCTAGACCTGTTGTCATGAAATGATCCATTGTCCAGGCATTTATACAGCTAAAAAGCCTGTAGTCCAGATCTATTGTCATGAAATGATCCACCGTCCAGGCATTTATACAGCTGAAAAGCCTGTAGTCCAGATCTATTGTCATGAAATGATCCACCGTCCAGGCATTTATACAGCTGAAAAGCCTGTAGTCCAGATCTATTGTCATGAAATGATCCACCGTCCAGGCATTTATACAGCTAAAAAGCCTGTAGTCCAGATCTATTGTCATGAAATGATCCACCGTTCAGACATTTATACAGCTGAAAAGCCTGTAGTCCAGATCTATTGTCATGAAATGATCCACCGTTCAGACATTTATACAGCTGAAAAGCCTGTAGTCCAGATCTATTGTCATGAAATGATTTATTGTCCCGGTATTTATACAGTTGAAAAGCCCGAAGTCTAGACCTATTGTTGTCCTCCAAATTGAATATTATATCATTCGTTTCGTGATGCTTACATGAAGTATGGATCCAATTGTTGCGACAAGTTGCCACAGGGAGAATTGCAAGAAAATGAGGTACCGGTACATTGACAAATACGCGGCACTGCTTAACCGTTCACTTTGGTTTAACAAGAGTATTAACCAAACACATGTTTAATACATTTTAAATTATTCAGTAACCCATGCATGCAGTATCATGCATTTGTCACTGTACTGTAACCCTTCACGACTGAATATCCGTTAGTCATTACAACATTCGGATGGCTGATATCGTGTCGAGCTAGGGCAACAGGGGAGAATTTTCATGAGAGTAATATGCCGGAATACGGAAAATTCTTCATCACTACCTAACTACTCCTATGCGAAAGCAAACCAGTTCTCACCGACGAACGCCAGTAGGGCATATGCGGCAACTCGATCGAGTCTATCGTTCTCAAATTTCTTGACACTTTTGTGAAGTGTGTGGGGAGGGGTGACTGAGTGAGAGAGAGATAGAGAGAGACAGCGACAGTGAGTGGGTAGGTGGATGGATGGATTATTGAATGAGAAGTGATCAATCCTTGATCTCTCCTCTTATAACTGAGCGCCAAGCGAGAAAGATGCAAGTTCTATATTTGAAGTATTTGGTATGACACGACCCGGGATCGAGCCTGGGACCTGCCGCTTGAGAGGTGAGCGCTATTCCACAAGGCCACCGCAGTGCGGTTATGAGTGACTGGGTGAGTGAGATAGAGCGATAGATAGAAAGACAGCCAGACAGAGACGGAGAGACTGGAACTGAATCGATGGGTGGTAAATCAACAAATAGCACCCTGGTAAGAATGTGCCTTTGAAGTTCAGAGCTCGGATCGGACCAATGTCAAAACAATACAACTTCATCGGATATCGATATATATATATCAAAGGCCTTTACCACCCACTCTGCCCATATCCACTGGGTAAACACCGGCCCAGACAAATCTATATCAAGATTTGATTTGACTGGTTTCGCGCAGATGGATTAGGGTGCACATCAACCTACAAAATTCATCCACACTTATATACATTTTTTATAGTACTTAAGTCTGTCCATTTTAATTAGTCGTCTATTTTGGAGCTTTTCAAAAATCAATAGTTAGCTCTACCCATACCCACAGTACTCGGGTTAAACAGCAATCCAGGCAAATTAACATCGACATTTGATTTGATTGGTTTCGAGCAGACGGATTAGGGTGCATAGCAGTCAATAAATTACACCCACTAATATATCCAGTTCAACCCTAACTGACTTGCCGCCTCCCTGTTAGTTTGTTGTCCCTATCTCCGGAACGACAAAAAATTGAGAGTTGAGACCCCATGATTTTGTAGATTATTATATTGGAGTTATTTTTAGCCTATTTGCATGACCCCTATCATGGGTAAATTTAATATGACGGCCATGTGGAGTACCAGAGAAGTGATATTTTTGCCCGATTCCTTCAAAAACTTTGCATTTCTGCATGGAAAAGTGAGTAAAACCTATTTTATTTCATATCAGATTACTGTTTACTATTTTAACATGCAATTTTTGCGAAGAAAACACATAACCGCATTTTCTGGACGAAAATCGTAGAAAAAAAATGTCTTTTTTGAAAATGACTTCACTGTGACGTCGTTATGGCTGCCATCTTGGATTCTTTTTACATTTTCAAGTAGAACTTCACCCAAACATATAGTGTGGTAAGTTTCAGCCATCTAACCTTAGTGCTGACGATAATATAGGCATATAGTATAGGTGTGACCTTAGTGCTGACGATAATATAGGCATATAGAATAGGTGTGACCTTAGTGCTGACGATAATATAGGCATATAGTATAGGTGTGACCTTAGTGCTGACGATAATATAGGTATATAGTATAAGTGTGACCTTAGTGCTGACGATAATATAGGCATATAGTATAGGTGTGACCTTAGTGCTGACGATAATATAGACATATAGTATAGGTGTGACCTTAGTGCTGACGATAATATAGGTATATAGTATAGGTGTGACCTTAGTGCTGACGATAATATAGGCATATAGTATAGGTGTGACCTTAGTGCTGACGATAATATAGGTATATAGTATATAGTATAGGTGTGACCTTAGTGCTGACGATAATATACGTAAATAGTATAGGTGTGACCTTAGTGCTGACGATAATATAGGCATATAGTATAGTGTGACCTTAGTGCTGACGATAATATAGGCATATAGTATAGGTGTGACCTTAGTGCTGACGATAATATAGGCATATAGTATAGGTGTGACCTTAGTGCTGACGATAATATAGGCATATAGTATAGGTGTGACCTTAGTGCTGACGATAATATAGGCATATAGTATAGGGTGACCTTAGTGCTAACGACAATATAGGCATATAGTATAGTGTGACCTTAGTGCTGACGATAATATAGGCATATAGTATAGGTGTGACCTTAGTGCTGACGATAATATAGGTATATAGTATAGGTGTGACCTTAGTGCTGACGATAATATAGGCATATAGTATAGTGTGACCTTAGTGCTGACGATATTATAGGCATATAGTATAGGTGTGACCTTAGTGCTGACGATAATATAGGCATATAGTATAGGTGTGACCTTAGTGCTGACGATAATATAGGCATATAGTATAGGTGTGACCTTAGTGCTGACGATAATATAGGCATATCGTATAGGTGTGACCTTAGTGCTGACGATAATATAGACATATAGTATAGGTGAGACCTTAGTGCTGACGATAATATAGGCATATAGTATAGGTGTGACCTTAGTGCTGACGATAATATAGACATATAGTATAGGTGTGACCTTAGTGCTGACGATAATATAGGTATATAGTATAGGTGTGACCTTAGTGCTGACGATAATATAGGCATATAGTATAGGTGTGACCTTAGTGCTGACGAAAATATAGGCATATATTATAGGTGTGACCTTAGTGCTGACGGTAATATAGACATATAGTATAGGTGTGACCTTAGTGCTGACGATAATATAGGCATATAGTATAGGTGTGACCTTAGTGCTGACGATAGTATAGGCATATAGTATAGGTGTGACCTTAGTGCTGACGATAATATAGGCATATAGTATAGGGGAGGGAGCACATTCCCCCTAGTCATCAATTTTCTTTTTTTTTCTGCAGCGTGAAAAACAAACTGAACTCTACAAATTGACAGCCATTACTCATTGATATTGAAAATATATCACGATGGAAATAACTGTGAAATTTTCTCCATATAAAACTCAAAACTCTGCTATAGTCGTTTCATGTACCCAAACTCAGTCCCATACGATGACGTAATAATATATACATCTTCAAGGGGAAAAATATCCTTACGGCCGTATAAATTAATAACAGGTGGTCCGTGGGTGTGTCGCTTATATCCGGTGCCCAGCCAAATTGCCATGTTAAACCGCACACACTTCCATGACTGTATACGGCCTCTTTGACCTTTGTCAGTGTTAATGCGAATACATCATGACATCAACCGGTGATACTGAGTCTAGGTACATGAAACAACTATAGTGGAGAGAATAACAAAGTTATTTCTGGCGAGATTTATTATCAATATCACGGAGTATAATGACAGTCATTTTATAGAATTCCACTTGTTAATACACGCTGCAAAAAAGAGAGAAAATTTATGCAGCGCTGATTATTGATTGTCAAACAAACTCAAAAGTGGGATGATACTCCGCGGATAACTAGAGGAACAAAAGACATGGGGATTTCACGCGAGATGCCTGGACCAAAAATTTCGTCATAGACTAGCGTGGAGAGCGGAGTTGTGTTGCGTGTTCGCAACCGGAAGTGGAACGCTGCCACCATGAATCTTCCTCACTCCTCCACCTCTCACTCACTCCTTTCCTCAACCATAAACGTAAACTAACATTTGAGTGACTGAGGGTCAAGTGAATGGAAAACAACTTAACATTGAAATGACTGGGGAGGAAAACTAAGCAATTGAACCTCCGGGTCAAACTTCAAGGGGATCGAAGGTGACCTCTGTAAAGCAAATTAACATTGAAGTGACAGAGGCGTATTGGAAGTATGATTCACCTCGGTCTGTTAGATCAAACGGTATAACGCCCCATTTGTCACTAGAATGCTACTAGTCCGACATGGAGAAAGCTAACATCGAGACTCGTTGATTTACTTACAGAGTTATCTTCCCCTGTATAATGGGTTTCCACAATGGTAGCTTTATCCTCACGGACGTATAACCCCAACTCTGGTATAAGGTAAGGAAGGCGTGTAAGACTATCTGGGTTCGTGGGTAGTGAGTACCGATGTTGACAGGCGGGTCTATTAATGGGGTCAGCCTCCTTAGTTTCATTGGTTCATTTTTGAAGGCGAAGCTACTCCAGTGGCTAAAAAAATACGACGTGATCGGTTGTTTTTTAGCTTGCAAACTGGCCCGTTTTCTCGCTAGCTGATTGGTTGCTCTAGAAGTAAATTAACTGGCAAATTAGCAAGTGAGTCAAACTGCACTGGTTGACCTATAGCAGTAAATAAGGTTTTAAGCGGAAGTAAGCTACAGAATAAATTAGCATCATAGTGACTTAGAGCAAAACTTGCAGTACCGACCTTTGAACAGTTAAAGATATGCAAAATGAAAGGTCAATACTACTAGTTTTGCTCTTTCTCTGCTAACCCCCAGCACTACCTCTGAACCTGTCCTTGTTAAAGTGAGTGAGTGAGTTAGCGTTTAACGTCGCGTTCAGCGCTACTTCGGTCATATAGCGACAATACAACTAACTACGATATGATTAGCTGGACATGTGTGACTATCCATGTCATCATGTAGAGGAAATTAATCTTCCCCTCGTGGCAACAAGCATGGTACAAAACTTATGCTGCTTACCCACTTGGGGGCAATCCTGGTTAAAGCATATCAAAAGCCCACTCGCCCACTCACCCCCTCAACCCTCGTCCCCCGCAAAACACATCCACCCTGTCCAGCTTAAGCCATAACATCTCCTCCCCCTCCTGTCTGTGTTAAATCATGACCACCTCTCCCCATCTTTTCCACTGTAAAGCTACATACGAAGTGGTATATAATGTGTCTTACTTCCCCACGCCTGGGGGCGGGCGGCACCAAACTTTTTGCTTCATCTCCGGAACCACAAAAAGTTGTTGACAGTAGTTAGTAGCAACTTTGTAGTTTATCATATTGAGGTCATTTTGAGTCATACTGCATAACATCTCGAACCGATGATCATGGGTAAATTCAAAATGGCGCCCATTTGGGTTACCAAAAAATGTATTCGTTGTATTGCCTTCAAAATTCCTGTTTTTCTGCCAGGAAAAGTGGACAAAAGTTATTTTGTTTCACATCAGATTATTAATTACTAATTTATCATGCAGTTTTTCGGAAAAAAACCCCCACACCAATAAAAAACAAATCGAAACATTCTCTCTCCCCCCCCCCCCCCCGCACGCTCAGAGGCCTGGACAGATCTCGAATCCCTCAGTTCAGATGTATAAGGTTAAACTTGTTTATCTGAATCCAACTGTTTTGACATTTTTCTCAATTGACAGATACACCTCACATTTCAGCCCACGTATAATATACCGGCATGAACATGCGATGAAACGACTCATGCATTTTTTATAGGAAATCTATAGGGGTGACATTAAAACAAATTAATTTTGTTACAACACCTACGTAGTCACCTGCGCCATCCCTGTGCGAGGTAATATTTGTTTCCTATACTGTTGGGAATTCACCTCCGATAGTACGACGGAAAGTTGGGTGTTTGTCTATTTCGGTATAAAGTCAATTGTATACGATTCCACATTTGTAAACAGAGCAAACGTTCCAAACAAAAAAGCTGCACTTTTGGGGGTTGTCGATAGCGGCTATCAATCGTAGCCACAAGAGATTAGAAACTCACTCCGTGATGATGCATGTATTGGTGATATCAGTATTAGTGGAATAAAGTTTCTGCAAATGATTATATTGAAATAGTAAAGGTTCGGACAATAGATTTTAACTGTTCTAAAGTGCCCACAGTTTGTATCTGTAGTGGAGGTAACGAGACTTCCCTTATTTTCCTGTAAGCATATAGGCAACATAATCTCCTCTGTCATAATTTATTTAACGTTTATTCGAATTAACTGGTATCTTATGTTTATTTTCAACCCTGTGGATCTATTAACATTCAGATGTTAATTAATTATTTTCTCTGCTGGTTGAAGCATTTGTACCCATGTGGTAATCCTTTGACCCGGACAGTATTTACACTTGCACATTGAAAATCTCCACCTGCAGAAATAATTTCCAAGTGAGTGTGAAATGTCTCAGTCAAAAAAAAAAATGATTTGGTGCATTGACAACAGAAATATTAAAACTTTGACAACGCTTGACGAATCGGATGGATTTTTAAGTATTTCTTTCCACGATTGAAAGACCTCCATGACACAATACGTAGCACATAAACCATTTATACAACAATTTGGAGAAAAAAAGCTGAGCTCGACAAGTAGTATACAAAGCGTAAATTGAGGACGTTTGACCTCAAAAATTTGCATATTAGGGAGGTCACGGGAGGGTCACAAAAGATCAATGAGTGCATAGTTCCGGCAGGATGACCAAAAGCTACCTCCAATCCAGGAGAGTTCCAATTGCTGCAGGGGATGTATTCAGGATGTATTCATGCGCGGTGATGCGGTTTGGCCGCGGTTTTGGCGGTGATTCGGTCTCGGGGGGGAAAAAGCTTCCGCGGAGAAAAAGTAGTCCCTAGATAAAATGGTCCGATGGGGTCGAGTGAGGTATCAAAGTGAAGCTTATGTGAAGGGGCATCTAATGGGCTGGGTGTGGGTTGACATATCGGCCTTCTGCGCATGCGCGGTGGCCGAAGGGTATGAAAATAGCCGTTTTGGGATGTAGGGGAGTCCCTAATGGTCCAATGGAGTCGAGTTAGGTATCAAAGTGAAGCCTAGGTGAAGGGGTATTTGATGGCTGGGTTAGTGCATGTAAAACTTTTCCTGAAAAAAAACGGAACTCGGACTTTATCGAAAAATCCGGGAAAATACCTATATGGGGTATGGGGGTCCGATTGTGTCGAGTGAGGTATCAAAGTGAAGCATTAGTATTTCGCTGACGTCCTAGTAATAAACATAATCTATAGGTGTTGTACCATGTTAATAGGATCAGTCTAGCATCTGTACCACCTTAGGGTCGAGCGTTTATTGTCCCGTGTATCTCCGCAAGAAAACAACAAACAAAATGGCGGCTCCAGGATGGTGTGGGGATGCCCTTTCCATATCACGGCGTCGAGAGTAGCGCCATCTGCACACATTGACGCAAGGGAGACAACTCGTGTGGCCTAAGGATATGGAAATAGCCGTGTTGGAGCTAGGGGAGCCACAAATGATCCAATGGGATCGAGTGAGGTATCAAAGTAAAGCCTAGGTGAAGGGGCATCTGATGGGCTGGGTGTGGGGTTGAACTAGCGTCATTCTGCGCATGCGCGGTGACCCAAGGGTATGGAAATAGCCGTTTTGGAGCTAGGGGAGTTACTACTGGTCCAGTGGGGTCATATGAGGTATCAATGTGAAGCCTAGGTGAGGGGGCATCTGATGGGCTGGGTGTGGGGTTGAAATAGCGTCATTCTGCGCATGCGCGGTGGCCCAAGGGTATGGAAATAGCCGTTTTGGAGCTAGGGGAGTTACTACTGGTCCAGTGGGGTCGAATGAGGTATTAAAGTGAAGCCTATGTGAGGGGGCATCTGACTGGACTAGTGGGTTTGAACTAGCGTCATTCTGCGCATGCGCGGTGGCCCAAGGGTATGGAAATAGCTGTGTTGGGAGCTAGGGGAGCCACAAATGGTCCAATGGGGTCGTATGAGGTATCAAAGTAAAGCCTAGGTGAAGGGGCATCTGACTGGTCTAGTGGCTCGGCCGTTGTCACCATTCTGCGCATGCGCGGTGGCCCAAGGGTATGGAAATAGCCGTTTTGGAGCTAGCGAAGCCAATAATGGTCCAATGGGATCGAGTGAGGTATCAAAGTGAAGCTTATGTGAAGGGGCATCTGACTCGACTAGTGGGTTGACATAGCGTCATTCTGCGGATGCGCGGTGGCCCAAGGGTATGGAAATAGCCGTGTTGGAGCTAGGGGAGTCCCTAATGGTCCAATGGGGTCGAGTGAGGTATCCATGTGAAGCATTCGTGAAGGGGCATCTGATGGGTTGGGTGTGCGGTAGGAATATCATTCTGCGCATGCGCAGACGCAATGCGGAGCTCTCGTCCAATCAGAAGCGAGTATTTCAAATCCGGGAGCTAGGGGAGTCCCTAATGGTCCAATGGGGTCGAGTGAGGTATCCATGTGAAGCATTCGTGAAGGGGCATCTGATGGGTTGGGTGTGCGGTAGGAATATCATTCTGCGCATGCGCAGACGCAATGCGGAGCTCTCGTCCAATCAGAAGCGAGTATTTCAAATCCGCCACGGCGCTCTCGTCCAATCAGAAGCGAGTATTTTGACCCGGTGCATTATGGGACATATCCAAGATGGCGGCACGTATGTTCAAGATGGCGGCACATCCGGTGTCGAAAACTGGTCATTTTATCGGGATGTGGTCACCTAGTGTCGAAAACTGGACCCTGTATGGGTCCCGCTAGACGTTTTGGGAGCTAGGGGAGTCCCTAATGGTCCAATGGGGTCGAGTGAGGTCTTATTTTGAAGCTCTCGTGGAGGAGCATCTGATGGGCTGGGTGTGGGGTTGAAATAGCGGCATTCTGCGCATGCGCAGCCTGGCCGTAGTATAGAAATAGACGTGTTGGGGGGTATGTGGGTGTGTGTTTGGGTTTGAGATGGGCTATTCACGGTTCGAATGGGTCGTGTGAGGTATCAATGTGAAGCTTGTGTGGGGTAGAGTCAGAATGGCGTGTTTTTAAATGCAAGTCGCGTCAATCTGTGCATGCGCATTTGGTTGTAGTAAGTAAAGTGGCCATTTTGGGGCAGTGAAGGAAGGTATTTGGGGTCGAGATGGACCATCCTTGGTCTGAATGCGTCCTGGGAGGTGTCATTTTGTAGTTCTCGGGGTGTACATTCCGAATTGAGGGATGTTCCCGTCATCTGTGACGTCATCGATGACGTCATCAGTAGGAGTATTAGCGAAAGTGAGCCTTTTGGGGCAGTGCAGGAAGGTATTTGGTGTAGAGATGGACCATCCGCGTTGCGAATGCGTCATGGGATGTGTCATGTTGTAGCTCTCGGAGTATAGACCCCGATTTCAGGGATATTTACAGCATCTGTGACGTCATTAGTACAAGTTGTAGCGAAAGTGGACCTTTTGGGGCAGTGCAGGAAGGTATTTGGTGTAGAGATGGACCATCCGCGGTCCAAATGAACCGTGTGAGGTGTCATCTTGTAGCAATTACAAGCGTCTAGTCCGTCATTCATAATCCAGCCGTCGTCCATTAGAGAATATCCGCGTCCATAATCCAAAGACCTATTCCATTTCCATATAACAGTATTAGCACCAAATTCAAAAAGACAAAAGTATACATAAACATAGGCTTGTTTCCTGCAAGAGAGAAGCGGTCAACAGTTTTCAATGATGCCGGCAAGACATCATGATGTTCCAAAAATATCAAATCGTATCGCTGATCAGTATTCTTAATCCATAATATTCGTTGTAAAGTCGTCATCTAAAGAATGATGTATCTCGGTCACGCTTTGATTGTGACTGTTCATATGAGTACCATGAGGATCTTGAAGTACATGGGCTCATACGGCCCCTAGCCCCGGGTTAAGCGGAATTAGACACATGTTACGAAACGTAGCCCCATAGATCTTGCACGCTACGTTCGTATTTTGCTATCAGCATGCGATATGTATCGCCAAATTTGAGAAACTTTGAGTGGAGGCGCTTGGTGGAATAGCCCTGTTTTATAAGTTTCTGAACAATGTTTTGTAACGTTGATTAAAATCATCACATTTAACACAGGATCTAGCAAATGCTACTAAGCGAGATATGTATACGCCATATGCAGGTCCCACTGGAATATTACTATCCAGAAAGGGATAGTTTACGATGTCGAAATTGTAATCATCTCTTTTGTCATACAATCGACGAAAGAGAAGGCCCGCTTCATTTTTATAGAGATATAGGTCTAAATACGATGTGCCTGTAGGGTTATCTGTAGTTTCCTTCAAATCCAGTGAAGGTGGATATATATCCTCCACTGCGTCATTTATATAGCGATTATCCACAGCGAGAAGATCGTCTATATAGCGTTTGGTGAATGAGAAGGAACGGGCTTTGAATGGATCGGTTTTTGAAAGCGCCTGCATAGAGTCATATTCATAAGAGAACAGATACAGGTCAGCCAACAGGGGTGCACAATTAGTACCCATTGGAATACGCCCACCAACACCATTCTTAATGCTTCAACGCCCTGGTGAAATAGCTCAGAAGCTCTGATATTCCATGGAATTGTCACTAATTCTTCGAAATGCAGTGATGCCCGTCAACGCCCGTCGTTGCACCTTAACACTCTAACATAACGCCATGATATAGACCAGAGAGAGAACAACAACAGCAACAACAACAAGGATGACACATGAGAGAACAACAACAACAAGAAGTTTTTTTCATATAGTTTATTTTCCCCAATGTTACATCATACCCACGCTGGGGAGCCGCGTTGGGTATATTTACAATTCAAGAAGATTCTTATCCAATCAGAGGCCACCATTTGCATGTTTCATATTCGTTCCTGTCCGTTAGATGTATTCTTGTCCAATCAGAAGTCTCCATTTCAGAAAGTGCCATCTGAACCGTTTATTCTAATCATCGTCGGGCAGGCCAGGATACCGTTGAGGCAACATATCCTCAGATAGTTGTTTGCGCATTCTGAGTATCTATCAGTGCATGGGTGAATACTTTCATCCGATGGAGGTGGTGGTCAGTTTAACCACGAAGAACGCAACATTGGTCATTATCTCCTCTATCCACTTGGTGTTACAATTCAAGAAGACTTGTCCAATCAGAGGCCACCATTTGCATCTGTCATATTCGTTCCTGTCCGTTAGATGTATTCTTGTCCAATCAGAAGTCTTCATTTCAGAAAGTTCCATCTTCGGCCATGCTCGCTTTGAACCGTTTATTCTAATCATCATCGGGCAGCCCAGGATACCGTTGAGGCAACATATCCTCAGATAGTTGCTTGTGCATTCTGAGTATCTATCAGTGCCTGGGTGAATACATTCACCCGATGGGTTGGTCGGTCAGCTTGGTCACGAAGAACGTAACATTGGTCACACTGTCCACTGTCCACTGTCCACTTGGTGTTGGGGCGTTGCAACCGGGCCCATTCCAAGGGATCCACGGTGTTCAGTTTCTCCAGCATCGTCTCTAGCGACACTCGGTTAATGATGGTAAACGGTTGGTCAAATACCTGGATGTTACTGCTCGGGTAAAAGTATCGGACTTGGACTGTCTCTTTATGCTGCAGCACATAAGCAAACGCCAGATTCAATTTGAAGGCCGTAGTTTGATCTTTGAAGATGGCTTCTACGTAGCTACGTAGACGGGCGAGGTCGGTCAGTCGGAAATTGTAGATATCTTGAATAGGGCGATGACGGTGGAAACAGTGCCGTATCATGGTCCAATGGCGCCGATAGATGTCACTCACTGGATGGGCGCCCTGTAAGAGATCGCCAGGAACATTTATGGGCTCGTCCAGAAAATGTTCGATGTTATCAGGCATATGACTCGAAACCGTAACGGTGGGGTCCGGCTGGATATCCAGGCTCTTCTGAACTGTGGGTATAGACGGGCTCTCCTTCATCGCATCACCAGTGGCATTCGTCTCCCCGGGCTCATCTTCACTAGGTCTGACCTTCCGCGGCTCCTCCTCAGTAGGAAGTTGTCGCACATGCCATGGTACCGGGGCATGAATCAACTGTTGGTGTCGCAGCAACTGACTGCGTCGTTTGAAGAGTTGACCACAACCGTTACATTGTTCCGTCGCGCCCTCGTGGAATGAGCGTTCGTGGCACAGTAAATGATCCTCCCAATTGAATGACCGTGCGCAGGTTGTACAAGTATACCGAGCATCGTTGTGGGTGGAGGCCTCGTGGCGTCGTAAATTATCTAGACGAGTAAACAGCTTCTGCAAGTTGTGCAAGTGAACATCTTGGTGGTTGACAGAGTGTCTGATGAAACGTCCAGGCCGCTTCCCTTTTATAGCACGCTAGCTGGTGATCTATTTTTAGCACCCTCAGTTCAACTATCCCCAAGTCGAGGGCCGAGCCTTGACATCTTCGGTAACATCCGTGTCTCTTCGGTCACCTCCGTACCGTCAACGATCAACATGTAGACATATAGAGTATGTACGGCATGTTATGGTATTCATCAGCGCATGAGTGACGCATTCAGCCGATGGGAGTGGTCGGTCAGCTTGGTAACGAAAAACGTAACATTGGTCACACTCTCCACTGTCCACTTGGTGTTGGGGCGTTGTTGTTGGGCCCATTCCAAGGGATCCACGGTGTCCAGTTTCTCCAGCATCGTCTCTAGCGACACTCGGTTAATGATGGTAAACGGTTGGTCAAATACCCTGATGTTACTGCTCGGGTAAAAATATCGGACTTGGACTGTCTCTTTATGCTGCAGCACATAACCAAACGCCAGATTCAATTTGAAGGCCGTAGTTTGATCTTTGAAGATGGCTTCTACGTAGCTACGTAGACGGGCGAGGTTGGTCAGTCGGAAATTGTAGATATCTTGAATAGGGCGATGACGGTAGAAACAGTGCCGGATCATGGGCCAATGGCGCCGATAAATGTCACTCACTGGATGGTCTTCGTGTAACAGATCGCCTGGAACATTTATGGCTTCGTCCACGAAGTGTACTTTGCCCTCCACGTCGTACAAAATCTGGCCCAAGGTCTTGTCGTCGGAATTTGACTGTTGAATTAGGGCGACATCATCATCGGCCCTCGTGCGATGGGTGGCAGTTCCCCCTGTTTCGATATGGATGCCTACGGGCTCTTCTATCTGCAAACGTGGCTGCGGAACAGGGTGTCGTGTGCGTTGGTGTCGCAGCAACTGACTGGTCAGTTTGAAAAGCCGACCACATTCTTCGCATGGACGCTTGGGTACTCCATGGCGTGCACGTGTGTGGCGCTGTAAATGATCCGGGCGCTGAAACGACAGTGTACATATCGTACAGTTATACCGGGCGGTTCCTTCGTGCTTGGTAGCCTCATGGCGGCGCAAGTCGTGCAGACGGGTGAATGATTTCGAGCACGTAGTACAAGTGAACATCTTGGTGGTTGACAGAGTGTCTGATGAAACGGCCAGACCGCTTCCCTTTTATAGCACGCTAGCTGATATCATGTTCGGGCACTTCCGTGTCTCTTCGGATGTAAAAGTCCCCGAATGTAAAAGTGCCCGAATGTTTACGAATGTTCCACCATTCCGGACTTCTATCAGGTCCATGTCCAGAAGCTCTCATGTCCTGCATGTGAATAGTCATATTGTGTGTGTATGCATGTGTGTGTGCGTGTGTGTGTGTGTGTGTGTGTGTGTGTATAGGCTTGTGTGTGTGCGTGCGTGTATGCAAGTGTGTGTATGCGTCTGTGTATGCGAGCGTTTGTGTTTGTGTGCAAATGTGTGTTTGCGTGTGTGTGTGTATGTGTGTGCGTGTGTGTGGGTAGGTGGTTGTGAGTGTGTGTGCGGGTGTGCGTGCATGTGCGTATGTATGTGTGTGTATGTATGCCTCTGTGTGTGTGTGTATGTGTGTGCTTGCGAGTGTGTTTCTTGGATCGGAGCTCTTGGAGCTCAAAGCCTGTGGAGCTCAGAGGTCGGAAGTGACATTTGCATATGACCTCTGTGAGGTCACTTCCGCTTTCGTTCACGTGACCGGAAGTGACCTTTGACCCCGGCGCGCAAAGGTTTCCACCGCACCGCGGTGGAAACCTTTACACCCCGCGCGCCGGGGTCAAAGGTCACTTCCGGTCACGTGAACGAAAGCGGAAGTGACCTCACAGAGGTCATATGCAAATGTCACTTCCGCACCGCGGTGGAAACCTTTACACCCCGCGCGCCGGGGTCAAAGGTCACTTCCGGTCACGTGAACGAAAGCGGAAGTGACCTCACAGAGGTCATA
>JAVTVY010045361.1:0-21765 GCA_036873755.1 Hanleya hanleyi
TCCTCGACACCGATGCCAGTTCATATGGCATTGGAGCAGTTCTGTCCCAGCAACAAGACGGAAGAGAAAGAGTGATTGCCTTTGCCAGCAAATCTCTTACGAAGTCCGAACGGAATTATTGTGTGACAAGACGTGAACTTCTGGCTGTCGTAAGCTTTGTGAAGTACTTCAAGCAGTACCTGTATGGACGGCATTTTCTGATCCGGACGGATCATTGCGCTTTGAGATGGTTAATGACATTTAAAGAGCCAGAGGGCCAGCTTGCCAGATGGTTGGGACTTTTGATTTCGAAATTCAGTACAGGCCAGGCAAACAACATCAAAACGCAGATGCCATGTCTAGAGGAGCATGTCGACAGTGCGAGAAGATGGGTACCAAGGTGACGTTCAGAGGGGATCTTTTTGTGTCCTTGTTGCACAACTGCCAGATGTGTCTCGGGGATCACAAGTGCATCGTACAGAACCCCTCCAGAATTCAGAGAGTATGACAGGGGAAGGGCAAGTGTCGTTGGTCACTGACGAGGGCGAATGGGAGGGAACAAACCTTATAGAGGCCCAAGCCCATGATTCAGATCTGTCGTGGATCATACAGGCGAAGCAAAGAGGTTCTCTGCGCCCAGCATGGGAAGCGGTATCACCAGAGAATCAGGCAGTGAAGTACTTCTGGAAACAATGGGATCGGCTAGACTTTAGGGATGGCACACTCTGTCGGAGATGGGAGAGTGATGATGGTAGTGTGGCGTGGCAATTTCTTCTTCCTAAATCGCATAGGAAAGGTGTTTTTCTAGAGTTGCATGCCTCGAAGACGGCCGGACACTTTGGGAGCAAGAAAGTGCTTTCAAAGATAGGTCAACGGTTTCACTGGTTTGGAATGAAACAGGACGTTGACAGGTGGTGTCAGCAGTGTGAGGCATCTGCAAAGAGGAAGCCCACTGCTAAGCGATTACGGGCCCCATTAAGACAGTACATGGTAGGGCTACCAATGGAGAGGATAGCTACAGATGTTCTGGGACCATTGCCTGAATCAAAGACTGGCAATAGGTACATACTCCTAGTCAGTGATTATTTTACCCGATGGATAGAAGGATATGCTATCCCTGATCAAGAGGTATCCATCATAGCCGGCAAGATAGTGAAAGAGTTTATTTGTAGGTTTGGGACACCTCGAGAGATTCACTCTGACAAAGGACCGCACTGCGGTGGTCTAATGGTTAGAGCGTCGGCCTCGTAAGCGGTAGGTTCTGGGTTCGATCCTAGGCCGGGTCATACCTAAGACTTGAAAAATGGAACTTGTTGCTTCCTCGCTTACGCTCAGCATTAAGAGGATAGAACAAGGACTGGTTCGCTCGGTGTCAGTATAATGTGACTGAGTGGGGTGTCATGTTTGCCTACGGCATGATATTTCAGTGGGACAGCACTATAAAATGGCAGCATTAGATCTGCTCTGTTACAAGTAGGTTCCCCTTCCCCTCCCCCTCCCCTCCCTTCCCTTCCCCGTCGTGATATAGCTGGAAAAATGTTGAAAGCGACGTTAAACCCTATTCACTCACTCACTCCTTCACTCTGACCAGGGCAGAAACTATGAATCAAAGTTGTTTTCCGAAATGTGTACACTCCTTGATGTGGAGAAGACAAGAACCACTCCACTACACCCTCAATCCGATGGCATGGTTGAGAGATTCAACCGGACACTAGAAACAAGACTTGCCCTGATGGTGAACAACAACCAGACTGACTGGGATGAACAGCTCCCTTTCGCTATGATGGCATATCGTAGTACACGACATGAGACCACCGGCTTCACTCCAAATAAAATGATGCTTGGGCGGGAAGGTTTGCCACCCTACATTGAACCAGCGGAAACCACAGAATACCCCTCTATGCTGAGAGAGCGTTTCGAGGTAGCATACGAGAGAGCGAGGGTGCATTGCAGGGCTCAGCAGAAAGTTCAAAAGAGACATTATGATCGGCGTAGGTCTGGCCGACCTTTCAGTCCAGGAGATGTGGTCTGGTTGCATAACCCCACGCGTAAGATTGGTTTGTCCCCAAAGTTGTCATGTTTTTGGGAAGGTCCATTCATGGTCATCAGCAGCCTAGATGACACTGTATATAGAATTCAGAGAACTCTGAAGTCCAAGCCGAAAGTCGTTCACTTCAATCGGTTGAAGCCTTATACTGGAACAAACTTCGTGAAATGGGATATCAAACCTAGTAGTTTGAGTAAGGGCGTACAGGTCGAGATGAAGCCGAGCGATGAGGCGACGGGTAGTAAACGAGATAACCATGCGCATGCTCGCGACCGTCCAATAGGAGACGATCCTACTGCCGAAAACCGGACTCGGTCTGGGCGTACAGTCAGGAAACCGGTGCGATGGCTCAGTTGGATTTCAGACCAGCTCATCGGTAGCTCTAAACAGGGTCAGGTCGTGGAGGTGTAGGGAGGGCATTTTGCACATGATGAATATGACTATGACACTGCCACGTTCTTTTATATGCTTTCAGAATCAAGATGTTGTTCAAATGTGAGAAGTGTGGTGGAACTTATACCCAAAAGTCAAATTTCTACCGGCACAGACTGAATTGTGAGAAGGGGAGATCCCATTATAAATGCATGCAGTGTTCCAAATCATACTCCAGAAAAGACAACCTAAAGGAACACATCAAGAGGGAACATGGCAAGACTAGGAAGGAGAGCGTTCAAACAGACGTGAGACTGGTTGACCCTCACATCACTCTTGATCCATCATCATCCTCAGCAGTTCTGAATGAAGCCCTCACAGAAATGACCAGCCACCCTCCTGCGATCAGTCCCTTGAGCAGCACGCCCCCTCCACTGATTCAACACCAACAGCCGAAACCTAGTGAAGCTGTGGATGCTCCAATGGACTTGACCATTGTTCGGGAGCACCCTGGAGAGGGATCAAGCCTATAGTTGGATTTCTGAGGCCAGTGAAATGGTTAGGCCACACACCAACTTGGTCTATGAGCCCGAGCGGAATCCTGATCCACGACGGTCATACGAATTGCCAACGCTGTTGCCAGCTGGCAGCCCCACAGGCATTCCAACAATTCTGAAGGGTGGGAATGCTGACAACGTAGAGGTGCCTGCTCCACTTCCTGTTCGGGGACAGTTCAACCCAGCCCCCTATCCCTGTCTGGAGCAAATCAATCGGACCATTCTCTACCCTAATGGTGTCACTGTACACGAAAACATCATGAGGGATACCCGACGGATGCCGAAACACTCCAATCACACTCAAACACCTTTGGTTGAGATGACGGCCACCCAAACGCAAACAGAGGTTGGAGATGTTGCCCAGGTAGTGACAACGGACATTGGTGTGTCCTGTATACCAGATACAACTGCCGAAGGTACATCCATGATCTTTCCTGAGATGTCCACCATAGGTATGCAGACGGAGGCAGGAGAGGAAGTGCAGCTGCAAACAACGACCACCACAGATGCCAGTACGGAGACGAACAGGGGCATCTGGGTATGCACCGATCTGACCTGCGAAATTTGTCATGGCTGTGGGAATCATGTGGACCACCTCTGGAAGATCGATGCCCCAGGATTTTCGGACTATTCCAACGAGCAGTAGATGATTAGATGAGTTCTTGCAGGTGGAGTCCATGGTGCCTTTGATGTATATACTGTGGTTACGCTTTTCCCTTCTTGGATTTACCTGTTTGATGTATAAATGAGCTTGGTGTGATAATGTGCGCGTTCTTCATGTGGATTTTACTGTGTTTGGGACCTGTTCATTGGATTTACTGTGGAAGTGGAGCGCCTCGGATTATTCTGTGAACATGTACTATACGCTGCACAGGACCAATGCATGTTGTGGATCCCTTACATTGTTTTACGTTATGTTTTATCTGTGACTCTGGCAACAATGCCGTAACATAATCGAACTTTATTGACATTAATGTGACTGAACTCCTGTTGCTAATTATATGTTTGTGCGAGGACGCACAAAGCTGGGAGGGGATAGTGTAGAGAATGTTTATTAGTCACACTACCATTTTCTCTAAATATTGTTGGGGAAATTGTCTGACTGCTAAATGTGTATTTGAGTGTCGTAGGTAAGTTTTGCAGGGTTATTACAGTCTGTCCCACATGTCTGATTTGTATCTGTATGAAATGCATTATCGCGGGACCAGTTTTCAACACTGTCATGTGTCTCTATTTTTGACCAGTTTTAGTGTTTACAATGGCTAAATTGTTTAAAATAACATGGTATCTGATTGAACCAAATGCCAGCTTACATAGTAAATACTTGTTAGCTTGTGATAACTCCCTGATTGCCTGGTAGATGCCTTTATTCCGTAAATTTGTAACATGCTTTTCTCCTGACAAGAGACCATGTTGCGAAACTACATTCCAGACGCTCCGACGTCCTTTGGACTTTAAATTTGGACAGTAAACTGTGTAAAAACTTCAGTAATAATTTCTATTGGTATCTAGGGAAATATTTCAGTGGAAATTTAGTGTTGTTTCAGGGAAATTTGGTGAGTTTATTATGTTTTTGTGGATACTATAGTCATGGCTTGAATCGGCTGCAGACAGCTTTCGGTGGCTCAGCCAATCAGCGTAGGTATTGTAGTCACGTGGTTCTACCTCTGGCGGGCTATATAAACCGGAGAGTAAGCATGTTCTTTGCATTTTGCCCCTTGTCGCTGACGAGGTAGGGTCACCTTTTACTATGGGTGACAGATGAATACTGGAGATGACTAATAAAGGGGATATCCTACTTAGGATATACTGGGGACGACCACTAGGATCATATCATTATGATATCCTATGGGATATATCCTTGACCTCCCATAGTGAACTATCCTACAGGATATATATCCTAGATATCCTACTATGTCTAAAACAGTATCCTATAGGATATATCCTTGACATCCCGTAGTACACTATCCTACAGGATACATATCCTAGATATCCTACTATGTCTAAAATAGTATCCTATAGGATATATCCTTGACATCCCGTAGTACACTATCCTACAGGATATATATCCTAGATATCCTACGTCTAAATGGTATCCTGTAGGATACTCCCCCATGAGCATCATCATGATTAGTATCCTACACAAAGTATACTGTTCTATAGCATATATGGTATCCTTTAGGATACTAATATCCTATAAAGTCAAATTTCTCTCTAGTACAGAATGTATGTTATTGTCGATGTCAAGGATATGTATCCTTAAGCCATATGCTCAGAACGCAAATATAATTACTGTCCTTGTACGTTCCTTCCAGGATACTATATCCTAGTATCCTATTTTCTATAGGATATATATCCTGAATGTTCCAAATTTGATAATAACCCCATAAATATCACTCAAGGATACTTGGTATTGCTGGTATCAAGGATATGTATCCCTAAGCCTTTCATGAAGAAGACTCGGAGTATAACCCGCTGGTCAGAGGATACTGCAGAGGGTGAAAGTCCCTATCGGAACTGCAGGTGGACCGGGTTTGTGGCCCTATTCTTGGCTTTGGGGAATGGGATAGTATATCCTCCAGGATACTGTGTCTGGGAAACATGATCTATGGTACCGGCAATGCTGAGATAATGTTTGAGTGTATATCCTTCCGAAATTGTATATTAAACGTGCCTGTCAGAGATTAGTTATACTTGAACCCATCTAGGATATGTATCCCTACACCTTTCAATGAGGAGAACTGAGACCCGTTGATAAAGCATATCCACTTTAGAGGACACTGCAGAGGGTGAAAGTCCCTGGGTCCGGAACTGCAGGTGGACCGGGTTGTGGACCTATCTTACTCTGGGGAATGGGGCCTATATCCTTAAGGATACCCAAATCATAGCTACAAGTATTACTATTGCCTGGTGATGACACTATGGGTGGGTGGCCTGTATTAATCCTAACAGAAGATACTGTAGTGGGAGATGTCTGGAGATGTTAGTTCTGAAATCCAACCGTTCCATCCTACCTAATATATCCTGACGTACGGCCGAAAGACTCGCTGAGATATCCTTAACATATCGTGATGGGAATATCGTGAATATCCAACATAACTTAACATATCCTATGGATATCCCGCATATATCCTGCAGCGTAAGCGGTATTCAAGCCATGATTATTGCGATCAGCCGCTATATTAAATTGTAGAATAGTTGTTATCGCGGTCCTAAAAGTGGCTATATAATTGACACCGGTACCCAGTATTCGATGAGCATATTCTGTTTTGATAATATATCCTGAAGTATCCTTACGCATGTAAATACCTGTATATATATATATCATGTTGCACTTTATTGTTGATAATACAAGCATTATCTTTGAACGTTGAATTATTGCCTTGTCTCCATCCCTTATAATTATGCGAATGCCTTTGTGTATCCTTATGGTACTGGAAATGTATCCTGATATATCTCTAAAGATATCCTTCGAATATCCTCATGGTACTCAAAATCAATCCTGAGATATCCTCAGAGGTATCCTTTGGGTATCCTTCTTGTCCTGCCAGACTGGTCGCTAATGTAGTATCCTGGAACTATCCTGAGGGATATCTGGATATCCTCGAAACAAGGTGCCCTACATGTAATTGAGATGTAATGATGTCCCATAGTGCTCTGCTATCATTTCCACTGGTGGATTTGACTTAGATGAAGTCAACCCCTTACCAGCTCGATATACCACGAGTATCTGGCGAATAGTGGCGGACCCGTGTAACGAGCGCCATCCAGAGTAGACTGGGAATAAGACGCTACTAAGAAGAGATGTGGTTATGCATTAATGTGATACCCTATGAGAAGACCAGTACAGATGTCCCTATGAGAGGGCCAGTACAGTTGGGTCTATTAGTGGGCCAGTACAGATGAGCCTATGAGAGGGCCAGTGCAGTTGGGTCTATTAGAGGGCCATTACAGTTAAGCCTATGAGAGGGCCAGTACAGTTGGATCTATTAGTGGGCCAGTACAGATGAGCCTATGAGAGGCCCAGTACAGTTGGGTCTATTAGAGGGCCATTACAGTTAAGCCTATGAGAGGGCCGGTACACTTGGGTCTATTAGAGGGCCATTACAGTTAAGCCTATGAGAGGGCATTTTTAGAATATAAAGTTGTCTATGAGGGTCGTGACACCTTACGTCACTGGTGGCAGCAAAACTATGAAGTGACACACACCAATGGATATGAAATTAGTTACAGTACATATATTATCCTACATGTATCCACGTTAGTAGTATATAGCCCGCATCTAAGGCCATATTTTATCGAGGGAGATAACTCTTGCATCCGCCAGGGGGCGTTATTGTAGGTTATAGTATAGGAAGCGGCCATTGACGGTCTTTGACCTCTGAGGCCGTCAAGGCCGCTATAGTTCCGGGAACCTTCGACCTCGAATTCTTCCGCGGTGATGCTGTCTGGCGGTGATGCGGTCTGCCTCCGCGGACAGAAAGTAGTCCCCAGACTTCAAATACGCTGCATGGCCCGATTGGGTCGAATGAGATGTCCTCGCTCCTCCAGGGCTATCCAGTCATGGGTGGGTGTATGTTTTCACAGAAAAAGAATAAAAAAAATAATAAAAAAATAAATAAATAAAAAGCGGAACACAGACTTTACTCCTACATTCGGGGCCTGTATTATACAATATACAGGAAAATGCCTATATGGGGTATGGGGGTGGTCATTTTTTTTTTTTTTTTATTTTATTTTACTATGGGTTGTTTGATCTTGTTTTTCACGTCTCGCCACGAAAAACACGATGGGAAGGGTCTCGAAGGTAAGCGGTGAAATTTTTTGAAAAGTACCGGGTAGGTCTGTATATAGGCCCATGATGGCTATGGGGGATAGGTCGATACTGGGAAATTCACACATGTGCATTGCGATATGGGTTGTTTGGTCTTGTTTTTCACGTCTCACCATGTAGAACACGATGGGAGGGGTCTCATGTTCATTGTGATATGGGTTGTTTGGTCTTGTTTTTCACGTTTCACCATGTAGAACACGATGGGAGGGGTTCGAAGTTAAGCGGAGAAATTTTTCGAAAAGTACCGGGTAGGTCTGTATATAGACCCATACTGGCTATGGGAATAGGTCCATACTGCAAAATTCACACATGTGCATTGCGATATGGGTTGTTTGGTCTTGTTTTTCACGTCTCACCATGTAGAACACGATGGGAAGGGTCTCGAAGTTAAGCGGTGAAATTTTTCGAAAAGTACCGGATAGGTCTGTATATAGGCCCATATAGGCCCATACTGGCTATGGGGGATAGGTCCATACTGGGAAATTCACACATGTTCATTGCCGTATGGATTGTTTGGTCTTGTTTTTCACGTCTCACTACGTAGAACACGATGGGAGGGGTCTCGAAGTTAAGCGGTGAAATTGTTCGAAAAGTACCGGGTAGGTCTGTATATAGGCCCATACTGGCTTAGGGGGATAGGTCCATACTGGGAGGACGTTTTGGGGTCTAGGTGAGTCCCTAGTGGTCCGATGGTGTCGTATGAGGTCTTATTTTGAAGCTCTCGTGGAGGAGCATCCGACTGAACTAATGTATCTTCCGTTTTAATATTCTGCGCATGCGCAGTCTGGCCGTATTATAGAAAGCAGGCATTTTGAGGGGGTATGTGGGTGTGCGTTTGGGGTAGAGATGGACCACTATGGGTCCAAATGGGTCGTGGGATGTGTCCAAGTGAAGCTTTTGTAGGGTAGAGTCAGAACGGCGTGTTTTTTAATGCAAGTCGCGTCAATCTGCGCATGCGCAGTTGGGTGTAGTAAGTTAAGTGGTCATTTTGGGGGTGCGTGGAGGTGTGTTTGAGGTAGAGATGGACCACTATCGGTCCGAATGTGTCGTGGGAGGTGTCATTTTGCAGCTCTCGGGGCGTAGACCCCGATTTGAGGGCTGTCCACAGCATCTGTGACGTCATCGATGACTTCATCAGTAGGAGTAGTAGCCAAAGTGGGCATTTTGGGGCAGTGAAGGAAGGTATTTGGTGTAGAGATGGACCATTCTTGGTCCGAATGCGTGTGGGGTGTCAATTTGTAGTTCTCGTGGTGCAGACCACGATTTGAGGGATGTTCACGCCATTTGTGACGTCATTGGTGACGTCATCAGTAGGAGTAGTAGCCAAAGTGGGCATTTTGGGGAAGTGAAGGAAGGTATTTGGGGTAGAAATGGACCATCCTTGGTGCGATTGTGTCGCGATGATGTCATCTTGTAGTTCTCGTGGTGCAGACAACGATTTTGGGGGATGTTCACGTCATCTGTGACGTCATCGTAGGAGTAGTAGCCAAAGTGGGCATTTTGGGTCAATGAAGGAAGGTATTTGTTGTAGTGATGGACCATTCTTAGTCCGAATGCGTCGTGTGGGGTGTCATATTGTAGTTCTCGTGGTCCAGACCACGATTTGAGAGATGCTCACGTCATCTGTGACGTCATTGGTGACGTCATCAGTAGGAGTAGTAGCCAAGGTGGTCGTTTTGGGGCAGTGAAAGAAGGTATTTGGGTAGAAATGGACCATCCTTGGTCCGAATGCATCCTGTGGGGTGTCATCTTGTAGCCTTCCGGGTGGAGACCACGATTTGAGGGATGTCCGCAGCTTCTGTGACGTCATTGGTGACGTCATCAGTACGAGTAGTAGCGAAAGTGGGCATTTTGGGGAAGTGAAGGAAGGTATTTTGGGGTAGAGATGGGCCACTATTGGTCCGAATGCGTCGTGTGGGTGTCATCTTGTAGTTCTCGTGGTGCAGACTCTTATTTGAGGCATGTTCACGTCATCTGTGACGTCATTGGTGACGTCATCAGTAGGAGTAGTAGCGAAAGCGGACATTTTGAGGAAGTGAAGGAAGGTATTTGGTGTAGATATGGACCATCCTTGGTCAGAATGTATCGTGTGGGGTGTCATCTTGTAGTTCTCTGCATGTAGACGCATCTACCCACTTGGCGGTCGCATCGTGCATGAATACTACATATGACTTGATACTGTGAACTATAACTGTAAAAGTTCAAGATGGTCGAGTGGTCTAAGGCGTCAGTCTCAAGTGCTGGTCTGCAAATGTAGGGCGTGGGTTCAAATCCTACTCCTGACACATGAGTTGTTTACTTGATACTTCTGATACAATAGTTAAAACTATAACGGTAAAGTCAGGATGGCCGAGTGGTCTAAGGCGCCAGTCCTAAGTGCTGGTCTGCGCAATGCAGGGCGTAGGTTCGAATCCTGCTCCTGACATGAATTTTTTGTGTATACACCTTTTGTATTATGCCATATCTGTCCTGAATGTGCTGTATTATACCATATTTGTCCTGTGTTATACAACATCTGTCCTGTATCATACCAAATTTGATTTGTATTGTACCATATTTGTCCTGTATTATACCATATCTATCCTGAATGTGCTGTATTATACCATATCTGTCCTGTATTATACCAAATCTGTGCTGTATTATACCATATCTCTCCTGTATTGTACCATATATGTCCTGTATTATACAATATATGTTCTGTATTATACAATATTTGGCCTCTATTATACCATATCTGTGCTGTATTATACCATATCTGTGCTGTATTATACCATATCTGTCCTGTATTTTGCCATATCTGTCCAGTATTATACCGAATCTGTGCTGTATTATACCATATCGGTCCTGTATTATACCATATCTGTCCTGTATTCAACGCTCAGCTTAACGATTCAATGCCCTGGTGAATTAGCCCAAAAGCTCTGATTTTCATGGAATTGACACTAATTCATCGAAATGCAGTGACGCCCGTCTTTACATCCGTCTCAACGCCTTAACGCCATGATATAGACCGGAGAGAGAACAACAACAAGGATGACAATCCAATCATTTTAATATCTCTCCAGTACATCATACCCACGCTGGGGGAGTCGCGTTATGTATTTTTACAATTCCCGTATAGGCTCTTGTCCAATCAGAAGCCATCGTTTGAGAAAGTTTAATCTCCGGCCAGAATCGATTTGTCCTAATTGTCGTCGAGCAGGCCAGGATACTGTAACAGCAGCATGTCCTGAGACAATAGTTTGCGCATTTGGGGTGTAATAAGTAAAATGACCATTCTTGGGGTGCGCAGGGCCATATTTGAGAGACTGAGATTCTATATCTCATCCAAAGATGGCGTGTAGGGTATCATCTTGAAGCTCTCGTGGTGTAGACCACGACTTGATTTCCATGTCATCTGTGACGTCATTGTTGACGTCATCAGTACGAGTGGTAGCGAAAACTTCATTAGTCGACCAATACATACGGAATGATGGGGGACACGAGTTAATCCCTATATGTACAGACACCACCACACACCACTGTTACCACCACAACACACCAGTTCTACCAACACCACCACCACCACCACCACCACACACCACTATTACCACCACCACACACCAGTTCTACCACCACCACCACCACCACACACTACTACCACCACCACCACCACCACAGACCACCACCACCACACACCACTATTACCACCACCACACACCAGTTCTACCGCTACCACCGCACACTACCACCGCCACCACCACCACCACCACTGGGCGTTGACGCCCGTCAACGCCCGGTGATGGTGGTGGTGGTGGTGGTGGTAGCTCCCGTGGTGCAGAGCTCTTGGATGGGAGCTCTTGGAGCTCGGAGCGCGTACCCGTGGTGCACACTTCGGGTTCCGGAAGTCACCTTTGTCACCTTTGACACCTGCGCACCATTAGTGAGTGAGTGTGAGTGAGTGAGTGAATGAGTGAGTGAGTGAGGCGAGCACAATACCCTTGAGGCGTCCCCAACGCCCGTCTTAACGCATGGACGCACTAACGACGGTGATTGAGTGAGTGAGTGAGTGAGTGAGTGAGTGAGTGAGTGAGTGAGTGAGTGAGTGAGTGAGTGAGTGAGTGAGCGAGTCTTCCGGTTCCTGTCACGTGACAGTAAACATGGAAAAACCACAGTACCCACGGAAGTGACCATTCCCCCTGCGCTACTCGGAAGTGACGTCATCGTACGCAGGCGCACAAACACATACCTGGTGCACCCTGTATCCTATAGCCCGTAGGGCATAGGGTACACCAAGGTGTGGGTGCACCAGGTATGTGTGTTTTTCCATGTTTACTGTCACGTGACCGGAACCGGAAGACTCACTCACTCACTCACTCACTCACTCACTCACTCACTCACGCGCTCCAGCTCGAAGAGCTCTCATCCAAGAGCTCCGCCCCACGGGGGCTACCACCACCACCACCAGGCGTTGACGGGCGTCAACGCCCGGTGGTGGTGGTAGTGTGTGGTGGTGGTAGTGGTGGTGGTGGTGGTGGTGGTGGTGGTGGTGGTGGTGGTGATGGGGGTAGAACTGGTGTGTGGTGGTGGTGGTAGCAGTGGTGTGTGGTGGTGTCTGTACATATAGGGATTAACTCGTGTCCCCCATCATTCCGTATGTATTGGTCGACTAATCAAAATATCGCTAGGACTCGTAGTGATGACGTCAACAATGACGTCACAGATGACATGGAAATCACTCAAGTCGTGGTCTACACCACGAAAGCTTCACGATGATACCTTACACGCCATCTTTGGGTGAGATATAGAACCTCAGTCTCTCAAATATAGCCCTGCGCACCCCAGGAATGGTCACTTTACTTACTACACCCCAAATGCGCAAACTATTGTTTCAAGACATGCTGCTCGACGATACTTAGCCCAAAAGCGATTCTGACCGGAGATTAAACTTTCTCAAACGATGGCTTCTGATTGAGAGCCTACGAGAATTGTGAACATACATAACGTGACTCCTCCAGCGTGGGTATGATGTACTGGAGGGATATGAAAATGATTGGATTGCCATCCTTGTTGTTGTTGTTCTCCCTCCGGTCTATATCATGGCGTTAATGCGTTGAGACGGATGTAACGACGGGCATCACCGCATTTCGATGAACTAGTGTCAATTCCATGAAAATCAGAGCTTTTGGGCTAATTCAGCAGGGCGTTGAAGCGTTAAGCTAAGCGTTGAATACAGGACAGATATGGCATAATACAGGACAGATATGGTATAATACAGCACAGATTCGGTATAATACTGGACAGCCATGGTAAAATACAGGACAGATATGGTATAATACAGAACAGATATGGTATAATACAGCACAGATATGGTATAATACAGAACATCTAGTGTATAGTACAGGACATATATGTTACAATACAGGACAGATATGGTATAATACAGCACATATATGGTATAATAGAGGGCAAATATTGTATAATACAGAACATATATTGTATAATACAGGACATATATGGTACAATACAGGACAGATATGGTATAATACAGCACAGATTTGGTATAATACAGAACATATATTGTATAATACAGGGCAAATATGGTAGAATAGAGGACAAATATTTGAACAATAGAGGACAGATTTGGTATAATACAGGACAGATATTGTATAACACAGGACAGATATGGTATAATACAGCACAGATACTGTATAATACAGCATAGATTTGGTATAATACAGCACAGATATGGTATAATAGAGGGCAAATATTGTATAATACAGAACATATATTGTATAATACAGGACATATATGGTACAATACAGGAGAGATATGGTATAATACAGCACATTCAGGACAGATATGGTATAATACAGGACAAATATGGTACAATACAGGTCAGATTTGGTATAATACAGGACAGATGTTGTATAACACAGGACAAATATGGTATAATACAGCACATTCAGGACAGATATGGTATAATACTAAAGGTGTATATACAAAAAACTCATGTCAGGATTAGGATTCGAACCCACGCCCTGCATTGGCGCCTTAGACCACTCGGCCATCCTGACTTTACCGTTATAGTTTTATAGTTTTAACTATTGTATCAGAAGTATCAAGTAAGCAACTCATGTGTCAGGAGTAGGATTTGAACCCACGCCCTGCATGTGCAGACCAGCACTTGAGACTGGCGCCTTAGACCACTCGACCATCTTGAACTTTTACAGTTATAGTTCACAGTATCAAGTCATATGTAGTATTCATGCACGATGCGACCACCAAGTGGGTAGATGCGTCTACATGCAGAGAACTACAAGATGACACCCGACACGATACATTCGGACCAAGGATGGTCCATATCTACACCAAATACCTTCCTTCACTTCTCCAAAATGTCCGCTTTCTCTACTACTCCTACTGATGACGTCACCAATGACGTCACAGATGACCTGAACATGCCTCAAATAGGGGTCTGCACCACGAGAACTACAAGATGACACCCCACACGACGCGTTCGGACCAATAGTGATCCATCTCTACCCCAAATACCTTCCTTCACTTCCCCAAAATGCCCACTTTCGCTACTACTCGTACTGATGACGTCATCAATGACGTCACAGATGCTGTGGACATCCCTCAAATCGTGGTCTCAACCCCGAAGGCTAAAAGATGACAGCCCACAGGACGCATTCGGACCAAGGATGGTCCATTTCTACCCAAATACCTTCTTTCACTGCCCCAAAATGCCCACTTTGGCTACTACTCCTACTGATGACGTCACCAATGACATCATAGATGACGTGAACATCCTTCAAATCGTGGTCTGCACCACGAAAACTACAATATGACACCCCATACGACGCATTCGGTCCAAGAATGGTCCATCTCAACCCCAAATACCTTCCTTCACTGCCCCAAAATGCCCACTTTGGCTACTACTCCTACTTATGACGTCACCAATGACGTCACAGATGACGTGAACATGCCTCAAATCGTTGTCTGCACCACGAGAATTACAAGATGACACCCCACACGACGCACTTGGACCAAGGATGGTCCATCTCTACTCCAAATACCTTCCTTCACTGCCCCAAAATGCCCACTTTGGATACTACTCCTACTGCTGACGCCACTAATGAGGTCACAGATGACGTGGATATCCCTCAAATCGTGGTCTGCATCACGAGAACTACAAGATGACACCCCACACGACCCATTCGGACCAAGGATGGTCCATCTCTACCCCAAACACACCCCCACGCACCCCAAAAAATGCCCGCTTTCGCTACTACTCCTACTGATGACGTCATCGATGACGTCACAGATGCTGTGGACAGCCCTCAAATCGGGGTTTACACGCCGAGAGCTACAAAATGACATCTGCCACGACACATTCGGACCCATAGTGGTCCATCTCTACCCCAAACACACCTCCACGCACCCCCAAAATGACCACTTTACTTACTACACCCAACTGCGCATGCGCAGATTGACGCGACTTGCACCAAAAAACGCGCCGTTCTGACTCTACCCCACAAAAGCTTCCCTTGGACACCTCCCACGACCCATTCGGACCCAGTGGTCCATCTCTACGCCAAACACACCCCCCCATACTTCCAAAAATGCCCGCTTTCTATACTACGGCCAGACTGCGCATGCGCAGAATATTGAAAACGGATGATATATGAGTTCAATCGGCTGCTCCTCCACGAGAGCTTCAAAATAAGACCTCATACGACACCATCGAATCACTAGGGACTCACCTAGACCCCAAAACGTCCACCCAGTGTGGACCTATCCCCCTAGGACAGTATGAGCCTATGGGCCTATATACAGACCTACCCGGTAGTTTTCGACAAAGGAGGTGTTCGGTTTGACCGTAATTTTTTCCTTAGTGTGTTGCGTTTATAAACCGAAAATATAATTTCATCTCGTTTACTTTAAAAGTTATTAGCTTGAGAGAAAAAATACTGAATTTTCATATTCTTAATTTTCACCGAGAAGCGATTTGTCAAAAAAATATTACGAGTATTAGAAAATAAGCATTTGTATGTTTTTACAATTTTTGGCCATATTCTTGAAGGGAATTCCCTTCATATATGAAATATGACACCTTTAACCAAAACGAGTGTTACATATCGAAATGCGGTAGGTTTGATCCAAAATGATACTGAAAAATCGTTTTGGTTAAAGGTGTCACATTTTCATAATATTGAAATATGTCAAAACGCTTGTAATGCTCCGAGAGGGTGTAGTTCACCGCCATTAGGCACATGATTCTTCAAGTTGATAATCGTAACAGCTGCTTGTCCGAATGGTTCCAGTGTCAGACTACGGATTCAAAGAAAACTAACATTTTGGTTCGAATCCTCAAATCTCCGAAAAAATGTTTTCATTTTTTCTTTTTCTCTCCCACCTTCATTTTGGACTTTAGAGTGCAATTTTGTGACGTGAAATAAAGACGGCGGCCCCATAACGCACATAGTCCTTTATTTTATTATAATTCGTGAAAAAAATTGCACAAAAACAACTCCACACACAGTCAGATCACTTAAATTTGAAAATTTAATTGTTACACATATATAATTTCGTCTTAGGGCAGCGGAAAGTTGTTATGAATTGAAAAGTTATTAGGTAAAACTTGTCTTATATCAAGGCCTTTATCAAGGAAATGACCCTCAACAAGTGGTAACGCTTTCCCTAGTGATTATGCATGTGCCAATATGTTTTTTTTTTGTAGTTACTTCTTCAATTATTGTTCGCTGAATTTTGGCAGTGATTTTTCAGTTTTCGAGTCGGGTTTATATATTAATATAAGTGATTATTGTTCGTAAATATCTGGGTCGTTCATGAAAATACTAATGGTGACTGTATGATAATATGAACCAGAATTTCCCATTAGACTGGCCTCGCCTGTCTGACAAAGAGTTGGGGAATACCTGAGCATTACGTCACAATTTACCGGCCGACTCGGAACGAGACAATAGAGCAACAGAGAGCGACTCTGAAGGGGAAAATATCCATCTAAAGCGAACACCTCCTTTCACCGCTTAACTTCGAGACCCCTCACATCGTGTTCTACGTAGTGAGACGTAAAAAACAAGACCAAACAACCCATACGGCAATGAACATGTGTTGTTTAACACATATTTACTAAGAATAAGCAACCATAAGCTAGAAATCGAAACTGGCCGCTACCATAAACCGATTATACCCAGGAACGGTCGAACGTGCCAGTTTTGTGTGGGCTCTATTGGGGATGAGTATCATTTTGTTATGCATTGTTTAAATAATGCTGATCTAAGATTGTCGCTATTTCGTGAATTGGGTCTGACCGTCCCCAATTCAGAGTATCATTCTCGTATATTGTTCACCAAACTTTTAAAATGTGATAGTTTTAAAATCACCAGAGTATTTGCTAAATTTGTAATACAAAGCTTCGACAGGAGAGTCAGTTGATATTCTGTACAGGCAGATTGACATGTACCAGTTTTTTGAAATAATTGAAAACAATTCGAGCCTCTGTTGAGCCATGTAAAATCATACACTTGTTCATGTATACTGTTACTGGCCTTAACCAATGTGATTTGTGTTTGCGCCAATAAACGAATCTGAATCTGAATCTGTGTGAATTTCCCAGTATGGACCTATCCCCCATAGTCAGTATGGCCTATGGGCTTATATACAGACCAATACCCGGTACTTTTCGAAAAATTTGACCGCTTAACTTCGAGACGCCTCCCATCGTGTTCTACATGGTGAGACGTGAAAAACAAGACCAGACAACCCATATCGCAATGAACATGTGTGAATTTCCAAGTATGGACCTATCCCCCATAGCCAGTATGGGCCTATATGGGCCTGTATACACACCCACCCGGTACTTTTCAAAAAATTGCACCGCTTAACTTCGAGACCCCTCCCATCGTGTTCTACATGGTGAGACGCGAAAAACAAGACCAAACAACCTATATCGCAATGAACATGTGTGAATTTCCCAGTATGGACCTATCCCCCATAGCCAGTATGGGTCTATATACAGACCTACCCGGTACTTTTCGAAAAATTTCACCGCTTAACTTCGAGACCCCTCCCATCGTGTTCTACATGGTCAGACATGAAAAACAAGATAAACAACCCATATCGCAATGAACATGCCAATTTTCCAGTATGGACCTATCCCCCATAGCCAGTATGCGCCTATATACAGACCTACCCGGTACTTTTCAAAAAATTTCACCACTTACCTCCGAGACCCTTCCCATCGTGTTTTTCGTGGCGAGAAGTGAAAAACAAGACCAAACAACCCATAGTAAAACCCCCCAATAAATGACCACCCCCATACCCCATATAGGCATTTTCCCGTATATTGTATGATACAGGCCCCTATTGTAGGAGTAAAGTCCGTGTTCCGCTTTTTATTTTTTTTTTTTTTTTTCTGTGAAAATATACACCCACCCATGACTGAAGCGTGGACACCTCACTCGACACAATTGATTGATTGAGATTGTAGTTTAAGGGCCGCTTCCCATACGGATTTCGCGGCCCATCAACTCAATGCTTTATTTAAATTTCACTGTACATTTCTTTGTTAATTTGAGATCTTTTACAACGCTAGATATTAAAATAAATAATTAAATAATGAATAACAATAACAATGAGGAAATATAAATACTAGTAGAGAAGAGTCGCTATGTACAAGTCGTTAAGTCTGTTATTGGTTTTTAACATCAACCGCATCACCGCAAGACCGCATCACCGCGGAAGAATTCGAGGTCAAAGTTTGCCGGAACTATAGTGGCCATGACGGCCTCAGAGGTCAAAGGCCGCGAATGGCCGCTTCCTATACTATAACCTACAATAACGCCCCCTGGCGGATGCAAGAGTTATCTCCCCCGGCAAAATATGACTTTAGATGCGGGCTATATACTACTCACGTTGATAAGAAAGATTGAAAATATGATTGGTCTGTTTTTTTGCTATTCAGAAGTCAAAGAATATTATTTTGGAAGTAATCGAATCCCGGTCCTACGATTAAAGGATTGTATGTATTGTGTGTCATTTTGCAATATATATGAATATCATTGAAGAATATATATTAAAATATAACCAGAGAAGATTGTAGTAAGTGTTTCCAGACAGGACATCTGAAAATAAAATAAAATTTTATATGGGCAGCTGGGAACTTTTGTGTCTTTGTTGATGACAGAGGATTCAAAACTGACCGTTTTCCAAGAAATATTTTCCATCAATCGCTTAAAATATCATTATTGTTAAGAAAAAACTCCCTCGTAGCAAATACCCCGAAAATCTGAAATGTTGGATTGAAAAATTCGGACTACTGCCACTTGAAACTGGCTCTTACTGTAGAACCACCCAGCCACCGTTCCCCTGATGGCCAACTTCATCCCGATCTACGGTATCTACGTGAAATTTGGCAACACAATATATCAACAGCATGATATAGACCTTCCAATGGGTATAATTGTGCACCCTTTCGGTTGACCTATCTGTTCTCTTATGAATACGAAGTCTACATGCATATGCTTTCAAAAACCGATCATTTCAAGCCCGGTCATTCACCAAACGCTATATAGACGATCTTCTATATATATGACGCAGTAAAGGATAAATATCCACCTTTACTGGAATTGAACGAAACTACAGATAGCCCTAACGTCAAATCATATTTAGATCTATATATCGCAAAAAAAAAAATGATCTTGCACGTTACGCTAGTATTTGATTTCAGCATGCGATCTGTATCGCCAAATTTGAGAAACTTTGAGTGGAGTTGCTTGGTGGTATACCTTAGCCTATAGCATTGGGCCATGCTTCGTTAATATCTTGATTTAACAGAGAGTCTTACAGTAATGGTATACCTCTGTTTTATAAGTTGAGCAATATCTTAATTACATGATTGTGATGTTGATTAAATCGTTACAGTTCACACAGGATCTAGCAAATATGCTACTGGGCGATATATACACGCCATATGCAGGTCCCACTAAAATATTACTGTCCAGAAAGTCAAAGTTAGCCATGTCGAAATTGTAATCATCTCTCTTGTCGTAACGGGCAAGATCTTTGGAGCGAAATCTACTTGGTCGAAATCCTCCCCAGCGCATGCTCCATTTCACAGGCTCATGATACGCTCTTCAATGTGGAGGTACAAAGTGATGCAAAGTGGACTTGGCATGTTTGACGAGAGACGACTTTCTGATTTGTATTTTTCACTTGTCTGTATCGTTTAACAGTTCAGATCAGCAAAGTAATTTTAACGACAAAGCCACAGGTGATCTCTTCGACTGATTGTATTCTCAACTGAGTCGTGTTACTGTAGAGCATGAACTATTAATAGGAACGGAAAATGGGCCCTTCCTAATAATTTCCCGCCTTCGGATGCGCTCTAAGTTCTAGGTACTCCAAGGGTGCATTCCACACCTAAATGATGTGCGGTTAAAATAGACATGGGTTCGGATCTTCGGCCTCAAATATATGTAAAATCTTTAACGAAACCCCTGTGATAGTATATATTTTCTGAATGGGCACACCCATGCCATTATTCCAGGAGACAAGTGAGCTATTCAAATTGAAAAGGAAAGACGTGCAATCCTCCATAAACCTTCTTCAACTTTTCTGAAAAACTCCATAAAATGTACGAAAATGTGCCAAATTCGACCCACCATCCAGAGAAAACAAACGAAATGATTTTCTTGTTAGACTTGTGAAAGTTTCTCCGTCCAACGGGCATTTTAAAAAGCGAAAAAATCAGGGGGTCGACCTACTCGTTTTTTGCAAAATTTTATCGCCATAAGGGAATCATCATTTTCGTTCCCCGAAAAAGTGAGGATTTTGTCCTGCCAGATATTCAATTCCGGAAACCATTAACTCTGTAGTGGCGCGTAGATGCGATAAGCAAGCAATTGTTATATCCTCGTTTGAAGAAATGGTTATGTCCAGCAGGGTGATACTACAGATATCAGCTAGTAGAAAGGGAAGAAGAATTATCATGCTGTCAAAAACAGGCGACCTTCCTTATTATGAAATTAGGGAGGGGCCATTTGTACGAAACCGTGGCCTAGTGTGGAGTGCACCCCAAAACTGGTCTGCGCAGCTCACCTGAGTTGGTTGAAATGACCAGCTGATTAGCAGTCTCAATGACGTCACCAATGGCCAGCTAAATACTCGCGAAACAGCAAAGCCCGATGTATAACCAAGGGCGGATCCAGCGCAAATTCATAGGGGGGGTCGACTATCACCGCCCAACAGGCGAGGGTCCAGGGGCCGCCTAGGCCCCGGAAGCTCCGGGGTCCTAGATCGCCGGAGATGCGTTCTGAGCGTTTTCCCGGAAATAAAACTGATCATAACGTATGCAGATTTATGGTTCTATTTTCATGACTTTTCGCAATTATACGCACGCATCGATACTGAAAAAATCGCACCTCATGCCGGCATCCATTTGACTTTCTAGTTATATTTAAAACATATAAAAGGATGACTTTTAGTTCATGGAAGGGAAACCAATACGCCTACCGATACGATTCATTCACACAAAGATAACACAAGGAAATCCTCACAGTCCAACAGGCGAGGGTCCAGGGGCCGCCTAGGCCCCGGAAGCTCCGAAGTCCCAGATCTCCGGAGATGCATTCTAAGCGTTTTCCCGGAAATAAATTCGAACACAATGTATGCAGATTTATGGTTCTAGTTTCACGTTTGTTTCGCATTTATAAGCATGCATCGATATTGAAAAAAATCATACTTCATGCCTGAATCCATTTGACTTTCTACTTTCTACTTAACACACCAAAAAACGATGACCTTTACATCATGGAACATTAGAACCAATATGATACCGATTCATTTACACAAAGCTAATATAAGCGATCCTTACAGCCTGACAGGCGAGGGTCCAGGGGTCGCCTAGGCCCCGGAAGCTCCGGGGTCCCAGGTTGCCGGAGATGCGTTTTACGCGTTTTCCAGAAGAT
>JAVTVY010045362.1:0-20103 GCA_036873755.1 Hanleya hanleyi
AGTGGCAAGCGGATTTGGTGGATATGAGCGCCTTTGCCAAACACAACGATGAGAATCGGTATATCTTGACGTGCATCGATATCCTATCAAGTATGCGTGGGTGGTACCCATCCGGACGAAAACGGGGGCAAATCTCATAGCGGCGTTCAAAGACATCTTCAAGATCGGGCGCAAACCTTTGTATTTGCAAACCGACGAAGGCACGGAATTCCTCAACAGACCGTTCCAAGCCTTTCTCAAGAAACAGAAGGTGTTTTTCTTCCATTCGTACAACGAGACCAAGGCTTACGTGGTGGAGAGGTTCAACAGGGCATTCAAAGGCCGCATGTATAAATATTTCACCTATAAGAATACAAGGCGGTACATCGATGTTCTCCCGAAACTGGTGAGGGGTTACAATCGAGCCTATCATCGAAGTATAGAGAGAGCCCCATTACCGTGACCCAACGCAATGAAGCCCAAGTCCGGCGTGTCTTGTACCCCAGGCCATCGCAGCGAACGACGAAGGCGGTGTACAAGGTCGGCGACCCTGTACGGATCAGTAAAGTCAAGGGCAAATTCGAGAAAAGTTACTTGCCCAACTGGAGCGATGAGCACTTCCTGATTAAACGGCGCCTACCCCGACAGCGGCGAGTCTATGAACTGGAAGATCTCCAAGGGGAAACGTTGCTGGGGACGTTTTACGACACGGAATTACAGCCTGTTGTAAAAACACAGCAAGACCACTACACGGTGGAGCAGATTTTGAAAACGGAACGTCGACGTGGCAAACTGTTTCATTTCGTAAAATGGCAAGGCTGGCCCAGTTCCTTCAATTCCTGGGTCGCGGCCAACCAGGTGAAACGACTATAAAGCCAGACACCACTGCCGTCCTCCTTCATTCCACGTCCGACCCCAGTGCTATGGACCAACAGCAGCTGCCTCCGAAGACATCGTCTCGCAAAACGCGCAAAGCGCAAGTGGTCTTTGGGGTGCTATTGCTAACCCTGCTGAGTGTGTTGTACGGAGGTGTGTTTTACGACGTAACCTATGTCAGTACGTTACTTAACCAACTGAGAACACCAGCCATCAGTGAAACGGGTCTACAGAGAGCGCCAGTCGTATCGAGCCCAGTCACCACCACCACACCCCGCGTACAAGCCACGTCGAGCTCTACACTTACACCAAGTACACCTACTACGTCTCAAGACCCACCGGATTTCATCCCTCACAGTGAACCGACCACCCACGTTGTACCCACCCCCCAGCACCATCTCTGAACGTGAACAGACAACGACGACCGACGTTGTACCCACCACCACTCCAGTTCACTCGTACGAAATTTACAAGAGCGGGTTACCACGACAACGGATAGACCTCAAACCATGGACCCTCGGTGGCAACATCCCTTCACCTGTGTCATCGCAGGACCGACGGGCTCCGGCAAAACGCACTTCGTCAGGAAGCTCCTTCAACACGCCGACAGCATGATCACTCCACCCATTGTCCGAGTCGTGTGGTGTTACGGAGAATGGCAGGAAGCGTATGCAGCAATGCCCCACATCACGTTCGTGGAAGGCCTACCCAACCTGGCCGATTTGGAACCCGACACCTTGGTGGTTGTGGATGATCTCATGGCGGAGACGGATGCGCGGGTCACCCAACTCTTTACCAAAGGCAGCCACCATCGACGGCTCAGCATCATCTACATTGTGCAGAATCTGTTCAGTAAAAACAAAGAACATCGGAACATCAGCTTAAATGCCCACTACCTGGTGGTCTTCAAAAACCGAGAGATACCACTCAACTGCTGCACCTGGCGAGACAGATGTATCCCGGCCGCACACCGTTTGCGTTGAAAGCCTTTAAAGATGCCACAACCCCTCAGCACAGGTATATGCTCTTCGACCTCAAGCAAGCCACCCCCGACCACCTTCGACTACGGACCGGCATCTTTCCCGGAGAGACCCACCACGTGTACATGCAAAAATAATGTAAACACATCCACAGTGGCGCCCCCAGAATAAAAAGAATGAATACCACAGCAGGGTTGACTTTGTCTGTGAGGTGGATAAAAAGGGCAGAGTTGTGGGTTCTAGCATTAGTTGTACAGGATGTCTGCGCGAGTACGGAAGCACGCTCCGACGCTCCGTGTATTGAAGACGGCCCCACCCGAGTTGGTCCGAACCATTGTACGCAGTGCGGACCCTGACCTTGTACGCTGTCTGTGCGAGATCGGGTACAACCTGTTAAAAGGCAACGTACCACTGACTCCGGCTCAGAAGACCAAGTTGGCCAAGCATAAGACAGGTCTCCGAACCTTAGTCCATAAGCGGGTCCCTCAAACACAAAAGAAAAAGGTGTTTCAGAAAGGCGGCTTTCTCGGGGCCATCTTAGCACCGTTGGCCGCTTCTGTGTTGGGTCCAGTATTGGGTGGACTCTTCGGCCGACAATGAACCACACGAAAAAATGGTCCTCGTCGAACCACGGTTCCTGCAAAACCTCCAATCACCCTACCCTGTCCCACCTACGGTGAAGACCATAAACAGCCTCGATGGAGAGATGCAACAGATCTTACAGAGACCGGGATTAAGCGACAGTGAGAAAGTACAACGGTACAATGAGACGCTTCAACGGTACATGACGTTCATGGACCAATACAAAACCCTGTCTACCCCAGCAACAGCACCACCACCACCACCACCACCACCACCACCACCACCACGTGACAGACCACTGACCTCAGCACCGTTCCAACAGCCGGGTGAGGTAGCCCCCACAGCCCCACAGTGGGTGGAAGACGAAGTGCTGAAGAGTGTACCTGCCTCGTTCAAGAAACAAGCTGGCCTGGTATTACAACGGATGAAACAGAATCCTAACATGACTTGGAATGATAAAAGCGAACTCCTGGTACAGAATCAGGCGGTCCCCGGCACCCACATGACGGATTTAGTGAATGATCTGATGCGTCAACGCAGATCGCACACCGATCCTCGAGGATGGGAGGTCTTCGCTCAAGGCTTGAAAGACATGCATGTACCACGGGAATTGGTGGGGAACCCCCACCGCTGGGCCTTTATGCAGCAAACCCAGCAATCGCCGAGTCGTGCACCACGACTCTCACCACAACCTTCTTGGGAAGCCGACTGGGAACCGGAGTCACCCCCCAAAACTCCACCACCATCACAACGGGCACCTTCTTTTCAGACCTTTAAAAAACCACCCTCGATCAGGACACCCCACATCTCCAGAGCCGTGACACGTAGCAAGTCAACGCGACGAACACGACGCCGGACACAACCGCCCAAGGCCTGGAAGACCTATTAAAACCAACAGCAGCAGCAGGACAGCTCAGTCGCCATGTTTTACCTGACCCTACCCAGTAACAGTTCGCTGGATGTGTTTCCTGACAACACCGTGGCCAAGTACGTCACCCAGTTACCGCAACCGTTACATTTACCTGGCCGGTGGGAATGTGCCCTCGTGGATGTCCAATACCCTTACTCGTGGTACAACGTGCGAGCCAATGAAGTGTGGTACGAGGTCACCTACGAAGGCAAAAACACCCGGCTCACCCTGCCCGAAGGCCAATACGATACCCCCAAAGAGTTCATGGGTGGGCTGTCAAGACTGATGCATGATAAGGCGCTACGGGGGGTGACGGATAGTGCAACACGCCTGATAGCCTTGCGCTTCAAGAGAAACGTGTTCTTCGATGTCAACGTACACAACGACAAGGCACAGCTTACCGTCACCGATACCGTGAATGTGAAACTCAGTCCTACACTACAGCAAATGCTGGGTTTCGATCTACAGACGTTCGCTGGTCCCAACCAACACCATGGCGAGATGCCGATGGATATGAAGTCGGGTCTACTCGGACGTGGTGGACAACCACATCGTGGGCGATATCAACACACCTCTGTTACGGGTGGTCCCCATTAAAAATACGTATGGCGATCAAGTCACCCACAGTTTCAACCATATCATGTACCTGCCCGTACGACATACCGACATCAACACGATCCCAGTGGATATAAGAGATGACACGGGACGAGCGGTGGCATTCGAACGAGGAAAAGTGGTGCTGACACTTCATTTTCGACAAGCACGTGCTCCCCACTTTGCATAATGAAAGTACCTTACGAGTGCGATGCACGCAGCTATGCCGACTATTATGCCCAACAGGCCGGGGGTGGCTTTCCGGTCTTTAGCGGTGCACGCATGCAACGAGGACATGGACTGGGGAACATACTCGGCAGCATTGTGAAAACGTTCCTGCCCTTGGTGACGCGTGGGGTGAAAGCAATCGGCAAACAAGCGGTACGCAGTGGACTGCAAGTGGCCGGTGATGTCTTGGGGGGTACGGCACCCCGACAAGCCTTGAAACGACGGGCCAAAGAAGCGGGAGGCGTCTTGGTGGCCAAAGCACAACGCACCGTAGGGAATAAAAGAGCTGCCCCACCGAGATCACGCACCAGTCGACGACCGACCCAGCGACGACGCACATCCAAGAAGACCCGGGATATCTTTTCTTAAAACATGGCCTTAATCCACGCCGAGTCCTGCCCCTCCACCAACAGTGAATTTGATTTGTGGACCGTGCCGCCCACACAAACCAGTGTCGAACAAGGATTATGGGTGGAGCATCTCCCGCTCTCCAGCATCAACGAAACCGGGCCCATCGAGTTCACCATCAGTAATGCGGATACGGCCTATGTGGATTTAGCCCATACCTACTTGTATGTGAAAGCCAAGGTGGTCAATGGAGCTGGCACCAGAATCGCTGACCAAGCAACGGTGGGCCCGACGAATCTCTGGCTGCACTCGATGTTTCAGCAGGTGGATATTTTTCTCAGCGACAAACTCATCAGTGACTCCACCAACACGTACCCCTATCGAGCCTACATCGAGACACTGTTGTCGTATGGCCGAGAGGCTAAAAAATCTCAGCTGACAACCGCTTTATTCTACAGGGACACGGCCGAGCACATGGACACGGCGGACAATGGGGGATATAACAAACGGAAGGCTTTCACTGCGAACAGTGCCTCGGTGGATATGATGGGTCGACTGCATGCAGACATGTTCATGCAAGACCGGTACCTCTTGAACAAGATCCCCAAAAATCCGACTGATACGGGCGCCTCCCACCTTCGCCTTGATGGCCACTAACGTAGAGGGGCATGTAGCGGACTATAAGATTGTCATCCAAGACGCAGTCCTGTATGTCCGAAAAGTGAAACCGAATCCAGCCGTTCAATTGGGACACATGAAAGCCTTGGAAACAAAACCAGCCCAGTACCCTATCCGACGTGTGCAAACCAAAGTGTTCTCTGTGTCTGCTGGAAATATGAGCGCCAACAAAGAAAACCTGTTCCTGGGGGAACTACCCAAGCGATTGATCCTGGCCTGTGTGGAAAATACCAGTTTCAGCGGAGCCTACCCAGAGAATCCGTTTGACTTTAAACATTTCGGCATCAATTTTGTGGCCCTGCATGTGGATGGACAACAGGTGCCAGCCACGGCCTTAACCCCGAACTTTGGGCGGAGGAATTTCATTCGAGCCTATCAGAGCCTGTTTACAGCCACCGGTCAAATCAACCAGGACGAAGGGAATATGATCAGTCGGGAGGACTACGCGAACGGATACACGTTGTTCTGTTTCGATCTGACCCCCACCTTAGAGAACGACCATCAGCTGGCCCTGACCAAGCAAGGCAATTTACGGTTGGAAATCCACTTTGCACGAGCCCTGGCGACCACCGTCAATGTGATCTGCTACGCCGAGTTTGACAACGTCATTCAAGTGGACAAGGCGCGCAACGTCCTGTGTGACTTCTCCACCTAACATGGATACAGACCAGATAACCACCGTGCTGGAGAATGACCCAGAGACACGTAGGGTCTTTCAAGGGGTGTTCGCCCGAGATGTGTTTCCATTAGACCGTATGTATCCGGCTGCTTACGTTCTCAACACGGACCCGATGGATCGACCCGGTGAACACTGGGTGGCCGTGTACTTGACAGAACAGCAGGGGGAATACTTTGACCCGTACGGTCTGCCACCCCTCCATCCCGATTTAACAGACTTCATGGATCAAGGCACAGAGACGTGGTGTTGGAACAGTCAAACGTTGCAAAGCCTGACCAGTGGCGTGTGCGGACAATATTGCTTGTTTTACCTGTACCATCGATGCCGGGGAAGACCCTTATCTACTATCGTACAGATGTTTGACGAGTACCCCCAGGCCGAGGACCGCGATGTACTCGTCTATGACTGGGCCGCCCATCATTTCAATGTACAAGCCCCGTTCTGGGCTTAAGTTAATGACAAGCCCCTTGTTCTGGGCTTCAATGTACAAGCCCCTTGTTCTGGGCTTCAGTTAATTACAAGCCCCTTGTTCTGGGCTTCAGTTAATTACAAGCCCCTTGTTCTGGGCTTCAGTTAATTACAAGCCCCTTGTTCTGGGCTTGAGTTTTCACGTGGTTGTTCTCACGTTGTTGTTGTTCACTGAATAAAAAAAAATGAGATCTCACCAAAAACCCCTGTCTTGTGTGTTTTATTCCTAATGCATCAATGCCCAATGTGGAGATTCAGTCAAACTGAAATCAGTGGTGTAGGATGGGGTCAAAATGTAACCCATCAAGTTTAGAAGGCAAGAGCACTATAGTAAAAAATAGAGAGCCAATGAAATCAGCCTACAGACCAAGTACGTGTCTTTGGTCTAGGTTTGGAGCGGGCATTTCATTGAGGTACGTGTATACGGTGAGTGAAGAGACTCGTCCAACACGTATAGATTATGACTATAAGTTCTATGAGCATAATGCATGAAAGTGGCTTTGAACACCGTATTAGTCAATCAGTGGCCTAGAATGGAGCCAAAGGTAACCCATCCATGTCCAGAAAAACATTACCCGGGTGTACAAGAACCCAGATGTAGGCGCGGACGTCAGCGAAAGCACACCGTGAATACCCCAATTCGATTGGCTGATTGTTCGATCGCTGATTGGTTCTTTTTCTCGACCGCTGATTGGCTCTTTTTCTCGACCGCTGATTGGTCCAATTGGACCGTCTGACCTGGAGGTCACCCTTTGACCTTTTGACCCGCGTCCGCGCGCGCGCGCACTGCCGGGGATGACGCGAGATGACGCGCGCGCGCGCACGCGCTGCGGGGCGCTGGGGCGGGAAAACACCCCGGCGGTTGAACATTGGAACTCTTCTATGTTTGGAGGTAGTGTTTAGTGAAAACCCGGAAGTGACGTCACAACCCACGTGACCTGCGTATATACTCCTGTAAAATAGAGCCGATTTTATTTCTTTGGAAAGGGGGAAGGTCAAAAGGACTTGCGCTTTTTATACTACTAAACTGTGATGTAGATTACATTTTGCATAGGCCTTAAGGCCGTGATATGCATATGAAGTATTCTGGGGCATGGTCAGTACTTTCCAATTTTCCCTTCGTCTACTACTCGCCGATTTATATTTTCAATGAATACAAGGTTGTCTTGAGAAATATATCTCAAAATATGTGTACTTCCTATTTCCCGCAGGAATTTATGGAATATCAATTCTTTCCGCAATAAACTTACAATTTACTGGCTATGGTAACGAAATTCTCCGTGTCAATTTGAGGTGGATATGAAAACGCACTGACTCACAGGTGCACTGGCAACAATTCGCTACAGTGTAATGAAATGTGTTCATTTTTTAGGCGCCCGTGGTTTATTAATATGCACACACATATGTTTTTCTTATAGTTCATTGGCTGAACCGCGAGGCGGGGGAAAAAATATCAAACTAATTTCGTCTCGCGAGCAGTGTGTGCGGTGAACGCAAGCCAAACAGCTCAGCATGTTATTTTGATTCGATTCATACGCTCGACTCTTCAAAATGGACTTGAAGAAGACGTTATGCGGGAACTGAAATCAATTTCTTGAAACTTTTGCTCACCGTGTGCGCTGAAACAACAACAGAGCTGTCAGGCAATTGAGGCCGTTAGCTCAGCTGATATCTCTCGTGTGCGCCGGATTATATACCGAAGGAAATATCTGTGAATTTCGATTAGCATACGAATGCATGGTGATGAAGGCTTCATGGTGTGTTATACCCACCTAGGAAAAAAACAGCCACAGATATGCATCAAACACCTGGGAGTATGGGATATATGGTATACATCTGGACTAAACTCTTTTATCAGGTAAGCTAGTACTATACTTGCGTTGAATCCCATGCAGACAACCTATTCAAATTTCAATGCATTGGCAACATAGCGTCGCACGAAATATACGCACCCCTGTTGACCAGGATTTTTTTATACTCCCACAACAACAGACAATTTGAAGACAATTTTCTAGCGGGGTGTTTTCTTGAACATAATTGCTGTAATATACTCTTCTTTTTGTGGACGCTAAATATAGGGGAGAAAATGGCAACATTGTGACCAAACCATAACAGTTGACAGCTGTAAAAATAGATACCGTGGCATAAATTAGTTGTGTGTCCCAACTAATCTATTGAGAACGTTTTGTTTGATTTTTTGAGAAATATATATTGTTGTGTTCTGAAACTTATGTCACTGGTAAAATGTAATTATTATAGTATTCATTCAAAATATTAGCAAACAACATTCTGTAGAACTATCTGTTTGAAACATTTTCTGTTTTGGGTGTCATTCTCTGGGTTAAATATTGGCGTCAGCCATTGTTGATTTGGACCAGTTCAATACTCGTAGGTTTGATAGGCATTCTTTTCCATTCATGGAATTTTTACAGTTCCACAGTGTCACAAAACAACAATAATGCCATGATGTCACAATAAGACGTTACAAAGACAATTTATCAATACTGACCACAGTAGCAACGTCATAGCGTTGACCCTGACGTCACAATAGAAAATGACAACCTCCCACTCCTATGCACATATGGGAACAGTCCCCCTCAGCCTTGGCGACGTCAAAATTTAACCCAGAGAATGACACCCAAAACAGAAAATGTTTCAAACAGATAGTTCTACTGAGTGCTGTTCGGTAATATTTTAACTGAATACTATAATATTTGCATTGTACTAGTGACGTAAGTTTCAGAACACAACAATATATATTTTTCCAAAAATCGGACAAAACGTTCTCAATAGATTAGTTGGGACACACAATAGAGAGAGCATTTCAGTACACCTCAAAAAAATGAAACCTGGACGGGTATCCTTCATCTCGAGGGGACGCAAGTTCGATTCTTGCTTTCATTATGTGAGTATGTGTTGGACATGTGATCTTTAAATTTTATTATCATCAATACACCTAAACGGTATAGTTCAACCCTACACCCAGTCCATTAGATGTCCCTTCACATAAGCTTCACTTTGATATCTCACTCGACCCTATTGGTCCACTAGGGGCTCTCCTAGCTCCAAAAAGGCTATTTTCATACCCTTTTGGCCGCCGCGCATGCGCAGAATCACCCTAATTCAACCCCACACCCAGCCCATTAGATGCTCCGTCACTTTACCTTCAATTTGATACCTCACTCGACCCCATTGGTCCATTTTAAAAAAAAAAATTTTTTGGCTATCCTAGCTCCAAAAAGGCTATTTTTTTACCCTTCGGCCACCGCGCATGCGCACAATGCCGATAGTCCAATCCCATACCCAACCCATTACATGCCCCTTCACATAAGCTTCAATTTGATACCTCACTCGACCCCATGGGTCCATTATTAAAGAAAAAATTGGGGCTATTCCATCAACCTGCCTTCACCCCTTGTCCCCCCTTCAATTTCCCCTCCCCATTTTTAATTTCAATATTTAATTGTTAAAAAAACATAGAAAATGAAAAAGATTTTTTTTGGCTCCATGATTCTTTTTTTTACATTTTATTCAATGTTAAAAAAATTTTTTTTTGGCTATTCCATTTCCCTCCCCCCCTCCCCTTGTCCCCACTTCAATAATTTAAAAAAATACCACCTCCCACACCACACGACACAAAAACTGGCCGCCATTTTGAACCCACACCATAAAGGACACAAAAACGGGCCGCCATCTTGGTCCCACCACGGTCGCCCCAACATTGTAGCGATCGGGTTGCAACATTGTTGCAATTCTATAAAGGACACAAAAACTGGCCGCCATTTTGAACCCACCATGCACTGACTGACACCACCTCCTACCACACACGACACAAAAACTGGCCGCCATTTTGAACCCACACCATAAAGGACACAAAAACGGGCCGACGACACTAAAACTGGCCGCCATTTTGAACCCACCATGCACTGACTGACACCACCACACGACACAAAAACTGGCCGCCATTTTGAACCCACACCATAAAGGACACAAAAACGGGCCGACGACACTAAAACTGGCCGCCATTTTGAACCCACCATGCACTGACTGACACCACCACACGACACAAAAACTGGCCGCCATTTTGAACCCACACCAAAAAGGACACAAAAACTGGCCGCCATTTTGAACCCACCATGCACTGACTGACACCACCACACGACACAAAAACTGGCCGCCATTTTGAACCCACCTCCCACCACACACAGACCACGCCTCCCACCCCCCACCAGCCAATCACAAACACGCTTACATACCACCAATTGTGACGTCAGAGTTACATCCGGGTGAAATTTACTTCCATTTACGTTTCAATTTGAAATATTTGAGGGTTCCCGATTGCGATTTAACATGGACCAACATATGGCGTATTTTCCCGGTGCCCAAAAAAATTACGTCTTCTTGCGGGCTGCCTACTACTGGCATCCAACCCATATCCCCGTTAATGCCTGCATTTGGTGCATACTTCCCAACACCCAGAGAAAAACGTTCAGCCCTGTGTTGTATGGCATTTATGCACGATACGTCCGAGGTACCCCAAATCGAGGCCCCGTAAGTTATAACAGGGACAACCAACGAATCATATAGCATAGTGAAAATATCGTATGGTACGCCTCCCAAATATTTCACTTTGGCAATCACTAAACCAAGTGCCCGGCTGGCTGACTGTGACACATATATACTTTGTCATTGCGTTATAATCAAGGTGTTCAGTCAGTAGCAAACCTAAATATACATATCTGTCGGTTACTTCTAAAGAAACATTACCACAATGAAACATATCCGTTGTCCTAGGGAATGACTGAGTGCGAAAATGAACTACTTTTGACTTATCACGATTAACACACAGCTTATTACTATCACACCACACTGACAAACTTTCAGATCTTCACTGGTCTCACTCAATATTACTATATCGTCAGCATATAATAACAAACTAATTTTCTCACCATCAATGTCAATTCCTTTACCACTGGCTTTCAAATACACCGACAGATCATCTATATATAGATTGAATAACAGAGGGGATAATACACATCCTTGCCTTAGACCACAACTCACCCCAAACCAATCAGACATTAGACCATTTAACTTAATACACACGACACATTTGAGTATATCGACTTAATGGCTTTCATAATCTTTCCATCAACTCCAACTTTGTTTAGACGTTTCCATAATAACTCCCTATTAATAGAATCATAAGCTTTATGAAAGTCGATAAATGCAGCGAATGTACTTTTCTTTTTCTTCTTACGAGTCTCTATGATGTTAGTTAGAGATGAGATGTGGTCTATGGTACTCCTATTTTTTCTAAAACCATTTTGCTCATCACAAAGTAATTTTTTTCCTTCAGCCCATGTCGTTAACCTTTCATTTAGGACAGAACAGTACAGTTTATAAACAACTGGAGCCAACGTAATACCTCTATTTATATGACTATATTTATATGCAGAAATCCTAGAACGGAAACAATTTAGGAACCCGTTCATACTGAGTCACTGAACACTATGTAGATGATATGCTCTCTGATCCTCATGAACGCGGCGCAAAAGAATTGGCCCGCAGCTTGCAGGACCTCTGGCGTAGTCACAATCTAAGTGCGACTGAGATGCATGGAATTCTGGTAAAAGACTTGTTAACGTATTTAGAAAAACATATTCATCAGTGAGATGGATTTTACGGCATGAAAACCATGATGTCATTCTGGCATCCCTCAGAAATCTTCCGTTATCTCTTACAAAAAACTAGCTTGGCGCCACGTGGTAATCTTCATTCTCAAATCAAATTTCTGGCCCGTTGCTTGGATTCATTTATAGTGTATACAGGGATGCTTTGAAATGAAAATTGCCAAAGCGACAGAGCAACAAATGCTAGTTGTTATAGCTGGTATATAATGTTTGTATACCATGCTTTTAGTTTAAAAAGTATTTTATTTCAATAATGTGAAAAATGGAGATGGGGAGTGGGGAACAGGCAAAGTCTATATAAACCCCTCTCCTCAAACCCCTCCAACCGCATCTATGGCAACTAAGTACTCTATACAAGCGTCTAGTCCGTCATTCATTATTCAGCCGTCGTCCATTAAAGAATTTCCCTCGTCCATAGTCCAAATTACGAACGTCTAGTCCGTCATTCACAATTCAGCCATCATCCATTAAAGAATATCCGCGTCCATAATCCAAAGACCTATTCCATATTCCATATAACAGTATTAGCACCAAATTCAAAAAGACAATCATAGTATATATAAACATAGGCTAGTTTCCTGCAAGAGAGAAGCGGTCAACAGTTTTCAATGATGCCGACAAGACATCATGATGTTCCAAAAATATCAAATCCGTATCGCTGATCCGTATTCTTAATCCATAATAATCGTTGTAAAGTCGTCATCTAGAGAATGATGTATCTCAGTCACGCTTTGATTGTGACTGTTCATATGAGCAGCACGAGAATCTTGAAGCACATGGGTACATACGGCCCCTAGCCCCGGGTTAAGTGGAATTAGACACAAGTTAGGAAACGTAACGTCATAGATCTTGCACGCTACGCTCGTATATTTTGCTATCAGCATGCGATATGTGTCGCCAAATTTGAGAAACTTTGAGTGGAGGCGCTTGGCGGAATAGCCCTGTTTTATAAGTCTCTGCAATAATGTTTTGTGACGTTCATTAAAATCGTCACATTTAACACAGTATCTAGCAAATGCTATTAGGCGAGATATGTATACGCCATATACAAGTCTCAGTAGTATATATAGGGCAACTAAAGTTAATTTTCCCCCGGATGTAAAAATGACGTCACAATTGAGGGTGTGGCGCCATCTCTACACTATGGATGCAAGGGAGACAACTCGGGCATTGGGGGGTTATTGGGGGGGTGTGCATTGACAAAAAAAAAAAAAAGTTCCGGCAAAAAAAAAAAAAAAAATGTATTCATGCGCGGTGATGCGGTTTGGCCGTGGTTTTGGCGGTGATTCGGTCTCGGGAAAAAGCTTCCGCGGAGAAAAAGTAGTCCCTAGATAAAATGGTCCGATGGGGTCGAGTGAGGTATCAAAGTGAAGGTTAGGTGAAGGAGCATCTAATGGGCTGGGTGTGGGGTTGAAATATCGGCCTTCTGCGCATGCGCGGCGGCCGAAGGGTATGAAAATAGCCTTTTTGGAGCTATGGGAGCCCCTAGTTGACCGATGGGGTCGAGTGAGGTATCAAAGTGAAGCATTCATGAAGGGGCATCTGATGGGCTGGGCGCGGGGTTGAACTATCGGCATTCTGCGCATGCGCGGAGGCCCAAGGGTATGGAAATAGACGTTTTGGAGCTAGGGAAGCCCCTAATGGACCAATGGGGTCGAGTGAGGTATCGATGTGAAGCATTCGTGAAGGGGCATCTGATGGGCTGGGTGTGGGGTTGAAATATCGGCATTCTGCGCATGCGCGGTGGCCCAAGGGTATGGAAATAGCGGTTTTGGAGCTAGGGGAGTCCCTAATGGGCCAATGGAGTCGTAGGAGGTATCAAAGTGAAGCATTCGTGAAGGGGCATCTGATGGACTGGGCGTGGGGTTGAAATATCGGCATTCTGCGCATGCGCGGTGACCCAAGGGTATGGAAATAGACGTTTTGGAGCTAGGGGAGCCCCTAATGGTCCAATGGGGTCGAGTGAGGTATCAAAGTGAAGCATTCGTGAAGGGGCATCTGATGGACTGGGTGTGGGGTTGACATATCGGCCTTCTGCGCATGCGCGGTGGCCCAAGGGCATGAAAATAGCCTTTTTGGAGCTAGGGGAGCCCCTAATGGTCCAATGGGATCGAGTGAGGTATCAAAGTGAAGCATTCATGAAGGGGCATCTGATGGACTGGGTGTGGGGTTGAATTAGGGTCATTCTGCGCATGCGCGGTGGCCCAAGGGTATGAAAATAGACGTTTTGGCATCTAGGGGAGCCCCTAATGGTCGAATGGGGTCGAGTGAGGTATCAACGTGAAGCCTAGGTGAAGGGTATTTGATGGCTGGGTGGCTGCATGTAAAATTTTTCCTGAAAAAAAATACGGAACACGGACTTTATCGAAAAACCTGGGAAAATGCCTATATGGGGTATGAGGGGTATATAGGTCGCCGGGCTTAACGGGGCTTGTCTATCAACAGAGTTATCTTCCCCTAGTTCCAGGGTGGATGTATGTAAAAATTTTCCTGAAAAAATACGGAATACGGACTTTATCCTAAATTACGGGAAAATGCCTATATGGGGTATGGGAGGTATAGGACCATCCTGGGAAACGTACTTCTATACATTTGCGGTAGGGTTGTGGTCTCGTTTTACTCGTCTCGTCATTTAGAACATGATAGGAAGTGTCCCCGTGCGAATCGGTGAAATTTTTGAAAAAAGTCACCGAACCCCATATAGTCCCATACTGAGGGTATAGGATCAATGTTTGTCCCCCTGGGAAACGTACTTCTATACATTTGCGGTAGGGTTGTGGGGTCTCGTTTTACTCGTCTCGTCATTTAGAACATGATAGGAAGTGTCCCCGTGCGAATCGGTGAAATTTTTGAAAAAAGTCACCGAGCCCCATATAGACCCATACTGGGGTATAGGTTCAATGTTTATCCTACTGGGAAACCCACTTCTATACATTTGCGGTAGGGTTGTGGGGTCTCGTTTTACTCGTCTCGTCATTTAGAACATGATAGGAAGTGTCCCCGTGCGAATCGGTGAAATTTTTGAAAAAAGTCACCGAGCCCCATATAGACCCATACTGGGGTATAGGTTCAATGTTTATCCTACTGGGAAACCCACTTCTATACATTTGCGGTAGGGTTGTGGGGTCTCGTTTTACTCGTCTCGTCATTTAGAACACGATAGGAAGTGTTGCGGAGCGAATCGGTGAAATTTTTGAAAAAAGTCACCGAGGCCTGGGTAGGCCCATAGGCCTATACTGCATGGCTATGGGTGTATAGGCCCATACGGGGTGGACATGTTGGAGTCTAGGTGGGCCACTCATGGTCCAATGGGGTCGAGTGAGGTCTTATTTTGAAGCTCTCGTGGAGGAGCACTTGACTACACTAATGGTTCGTCCGTGTTCAATAGTCTGCGCATGCGCAGTCTGGCCGTAGTATAGAAAACAGGCATTTTGGGTGCTATGTAGGGGTGTGTTTGAGTTAGAGATGAGCTAATCACGGTTCGAATGGGTCGTGTGAGGTGTCAAAGTGAAGCTTGTGTGGGGTAGAGTCAGAATGGTGTGTTTTTGAATGCATGTCGCGTTAATCTGCGCATGCGCAGTTGGTTGTAGTAAGTAAAGTGGCCATTTTGGGGCAGCGAAGGAAGTTATTTGGGGTCGAGATGGGCTAATCACGGTTCGAATGCGTCCTGAAAGGTGTCATCTTGTAGTTCTCGGGGTGTACACTCCGATTTGAGGGATGTTCGCGTCATCTGTGACGTCATCGGTGACGTCATCGGTACGAGTAGTAGCGAAAGTGGCCATTTTCGGGCAGTACATGAAGGTATTTGGGGTCGAGATGGGCTATTCACGGTTCGAATGCGTCCTGGAAGGTGTCATCTTGTAGTTCTCGGGGTGTACATTCCGATTTGAGGGATGTCCGCGTCATCTGTGACGTCATCGGTGACGTCATCGGTACGAGTAGTAGCGAAAGTGGACATTTTCGGGCAGTACATGAAGGTATTTGGGATCGAGATGGGCTATTCACGGTTCGAATGCGTCCTCGAAGGTGTCATCTTGTAGTTCTCGGGGTGTACATTCCGATTTGAGGGATGTTCGCGTCATCTGTGACGTCATCGGTGACGTCATCGGTACGAGTAGTAGCGAAAGTGGACATTTTCGGGCAGTACATGAAGGTATTTGGGGTCGAGATGGGCTATTCACGGTTCGAATGCGTCCTGGAAGGTGTCATCTTGTAGTTCTCGGGGTGTACATTCCGATTTGAGGGGTGTCCGCGTCATCTGTGACGTCATTGATGACGTCATCGGTACGAGTAGTAGCGAAAGTGGACATTTTGTGGGTGCGTGAGGGTGAGTTTGGTGTAGAGATGCACCATCCTTAGTCCGAATGCGTCGTGTGAGGTGTCATTTTGTAGCTCTCGGGGTGTACATTCCGAATTGAGGCATGTCCGAAGCATCTGTGACGTCATCGATGACGTCATCAGTAGGAGTATTAGCGAAAGTGAGCCTTTTGGGGCAGTGCAGGAAGGTATTTGGTGTAGAGATGGACCATCCGCGTTGCGAATGCGTCGTGTGGGGTATCATGTTGTAGCTCTCGGAGTATAGACCCTGATTTCAGGGATATTTATAGCATCTGTGACGTCATTGGTGACGTCATTAGTACAAGTTGTAGCGAAAGTGGGCCTTTTTTAGCAGTGAAGGATGTTATTTGGTGTAGAGATGGACCATCCGCGGTCCAAATGGACCGTGTGAGGTGTCATCTTGTAGCAACGCCCACCAACACCATTCTTAATGCTTCAACGCCCTGGTGAAATAGCTCAGAAGCTCTGATATTCCATGGAATTGTCACTAATTCTTCGAAATGCGGTGATGCCCGTCAACGCCCGTCGTTACACCTTAACACTCTAACATAACGCCATGATATAGACCAGAGAGAGAACAACAACAGCAACAACAACAAGGATGACACATGAGAGAACAACAACAACAAGAAGTTTTTTTCATATAGTTTATTTTCCCCAATGTTACATCATACCCACGCTGGGGGAGCCGCGTTGGGTATATTTACAATTCAAGAAGATTCTTATCCAATCAGAGGCCACCATTTGCATGTTTCATATTCGTTCCTGTCCGTTAGATGTATTCTTGTCCAATCAGAAGTCTCCATTTCAGAAAGTGCCATCTGAACCGTTTATTCTAATCATCGTCGGGCAGGCCAGGATACCGTTGAGGCAACATATCCTCAGATAGTTGTTTGCGCATTCTGAGTATCTATCAGTGCATGGGTGAATACTTTCATCCGATGGAGGTGGTGGTCAGTTTAACCACGAAGAACGCAACATTGGTCATTATCTCCACTATCCACTTGGTGTTACAATTCAAGAAGACTTGTCCAATCAGAGGCCACCATTTGCATCTGTCATATTCGTTCCTGTCCGTTAGATGTATTCTTGTCCAATCAGAAGTCTTCATTTCAGAAAGTTCCATCTTCGGCCATGTTCGCTTTGAACCGTTTATTCTAATCATCATCGGGCAGCCCAGGATACCGTTGAGGCAACATATCCTCAGATAGTTGCTTGTGCATTCTGAGTATCTATCAGTGCCTGGGTGAATACATTCACCCGATGGGTTGGTCGGTCAGCTTGGTCACGAAGAACGTAACATTGGTCACACTATCCACTGTCCACTTGGTGTTGGGGCGTTGCAACCGGGCCCATTCCAAGGGATCCACGGTGTTCAGTTTCTCCAGCATCGTCTCTAGCGACACTCGGTTAATGATGGTAAACGGTTGGTCAAATACCTGGATGTTACTGCTCGGGTAAAAGTATCGGACTTGGACTGTCTCTTTATGCTGCAGCACATAACCAAACGCCAGATTCAATTTGAAGGCCGTAGTTTGATCTTTGAAGATGGCTTCTACGTAGCTACGTAGACGGGCGAGGTCGGTCAGTCGGAAATTGTAGATATCTTGAATAGGGCGATGACGGTGGAAACAGTGCCGTATCATGGACCAATGGCGCCGATAGATGTCACTCACTGGATGGGCGCCCTGTAAGAGATCGCTAGGAACATTTATGGGCTCGTCCAGAAAATGTTCGATGTTGTCAGGCGTATGACTCGAAACCGTAACGGTGGGGTCCGGCTGGATATCCAGGCCCTCCTGGACCGTGGGTATAGGCAGGCTCTTCGTCATCGCATCACCAGTGGCGTTCGTCTCTCCGGGTTCATCTTCACTGGGTCTGACCTTCCGCGGCCCCTCTTTAGTGGAAAGTTGTCGCCCAAACCGTAGAGACGGGGCATGCATCAAACGTTGGTGCTGTCTAAACCGACTGGGTCGTTTGAAGAGTCGACCACAATCATTACATAGTACCGTCGCACCCGCGTGGAGTACCCTCTCATGACGCAGTAAATGATCCTTCCGATTGAATGACCGTGCGCAGATTATACAAGTATACCGGGCATCGTTGTGGATGGAGGCCTCGTGGCGTCGTAACTTATCTAGACGAGTAAACAGCTTCTGGCAAGTTGTGCAAGTGAACATCTTGGTGGTTGACAGAGTGTCTGATGAAACGTCCAGGCCGCTTCCCTTTTATAGCACGCTAGCTGGTGATCTATTTTTAGCACACTCAGTTCAACTATCCCCAAGTCGAGGGCCGAGCCTTGACATCTTCGGTAACATCCGTGTCTCTTCGGTCACCTCCGTACCGTCAACGATCAACATGTAGACATATAGAGTATGTACGGCATGTTATGGTATTCATCAGTGCATGAGTGACGCATTCAGCCGATGGGAGTGGTCGGTCAGCTTGGTAACGAAAAACGTAACATTGGTCACACTCTCCACTGTCCACTTGGTGTTGGGGCGTTGTTGTTGGGCCCATTCCAAGGGATCCACGGTGTCCAGTTTCTCCAGCATCGTCTCTAGCGACACTCGGTTAATGATGGTAAACGGTTGGTCAAATACCCGGATGTTACTGCTCGGGTAAAAATATCGGACTTGGACTGTCTCTTTATGCTGCAGCACATAACCAAACGCCAGATTCAATTTGAAGGCCGTAGTTTGATCTTTGAAGATGGCTTCTACGTAGCTACGTAGACGGGCGAGGTCGGTCAGTCGGAAATTGTAGATATCTTGAATAGGGCGATGACGGTAGAAACAGTGCCGGATCATGGGCCAATGGCGCCGATAAATGTCACTCACTGGATGGTCTTCGTGTAACAGATCGCTGGGAACATTTATGGCTTCGTCCACGAAGTGTACTTTGCCCTCCACGTCGTACAAAATCTGGCCCAAGGTCTTGTCGTCGGAATTTGACTGTTGAATTAGGGCGACATCATCATCGGCCCTCGTGCGATGGGTGGGAGTTCCCCCTGTTTCGATATTGATGCCTACGGGCTCTTCTATCTGCAAACGTGGCTGCGGAACAGGGTGTCGTGTGCGTTGGTGTCGCAGCAACTGACTGGTCAGTTTGAAAAGCCGACCACATTCTTCGCATGGACGCTTGGGTACCTCATGGCGTGCACGTGTGTGGCGCTGTAAATGATCCGGGCGCTGAAACGACAGTGTACATATCGTACAGTTATACCGGGCGGTTCCTTCGTGCTTGGTAGCCTCATGGCGGCGCAAGTCGTGCAGACGAGTGAATGATTTCGAGCACGTAGTACAAGTGAACATCTTGGTGGTTGACAGAGTGTCTGATGAAACGGCCAGACCGCTTCCCTTTTATAGCACGCTAGCTGATATCATGTTCGGGCACTTCCGTGTCTCTTCGGATGTAAAAGTCCCCGGATGTAAAAGTGCCCGAATGTTTACGAATGTTCCACCATTCCAGACTTCTATCAGGTCCATGTCCAGAAGCTCTCATACGCCGCCATTTTGGAGCCGCCATGTTGGATCCGCCATTTTGGAACCGCCATCTTGGATATGTCCCATAATGCACCGGGTCAAAATACTCGCTTCTGATTGGACGAGAGCTCTGTGACGGATTTTAAATACTCGCTTCTGTTTGGTGTACGTCGCTAAAGGTGACCGGAACTGACCTTTGACCCCGGCGCGCGCGGTGTAAAGGTTTCCACCGCGGTGCGGTGGAAACCTTTGCGCGCCGGGGTCAAAG
>JAVTVY010045363.1:0-20160 GCA_036873755.1 Hanleya hanleyi
ATAAATTAGCTCACAAGGAACCTACACCCAAAAACCCAAATCATTGGCTCTGTGAAATATTCTAGTATTTGATTGTGTTCTGAACATGTATGCTCATAGAAGGGGATGCATACAAGCTGTTAGGATGAAAAATTAGATGAGTTGTTTATCTGATTGATCTACAGATTTACTGCGCAGAAGGGGAGAAGAATGCCATGTCAATGATCTTTCTGAGAACACCAGAGTCAGCACTAATAAGTATGCTACATGAATCTCCACGTGAGTACTTGAGGCTGCACCTAGTTCTGTTAGTTGATTGGTTAACTGGTCCACAATCAACAAGCGGTCAGTGACTGAATCACTGAATCAGATTGGAGAGTTGGTATTTTTAGATTTGGAAGCAGAAAAAACCCCATATTTTTGTCAACTGAGCCTAAATACTGTGGCATGGATACGTTATTTATCCCAAGAACCGAAAATATAGCCAGTGAAATTTGTAGAAAGCAGAATTTCTCTCCACACTCACAGTAACCTGAAGTTAAGATTTACCGTCTGAATAATGATAAGAAATAGGGCAATTCAGCTGATGCTGGAGTACTATAAAACTTTAATTAACTGGATTGTATTGAATCACACCCTACATAAGTATAATTTGAAACAATTCACTCATACCGAACACAGTTTTCACAAGTGGTAACGGGGCACTTTGATTCAAAGGTTCATCGTTCATTTTGCTGACTTTCGTGAATCACTGCTTTCACTCAGTTGCTATAAATAAATCACCCCTCATTTTTAATACCTCAAATATCACTTGCGGCGATGGATGTATTAGGGGAATTACCGGACCATCATATCTCCAGGATGATTACCGGTATGCTTAGGTCCACCAAACTTACTTCTTCACAACCATTTAGTAAACTTGGCAAAGTTAGCAAAATTGTTTGCATTGAAAATAGCTTCAGTGGACTGATGAAAGTGTTGAAATGAATGTATTAATAATAAACATTGCTTGGAGTAAAAATGTTCCATATGCAAACTAAACATTTGCTTGTATCTATTGGATTATCTATTCTGTATTATTAAATGGTTACATTGCTATGTTGAGCAATGTGCTTATGGTGTGTTTTTACCCCTCGGCCATTTTGGCCTCGGGGTATTGTCGTTGCCATGTACGTCCGTCCGTCCGTTAACGCATTTTAGGCAAAACCGCTTGAGATATAACCACCAAATTTTCAACACTTATTTATCTAGTGCTAAGTCAGACGCCTATTGAAAGTGGCTTCCCTCGGCCCATATTTTACAGAGTTCTGCCCCTTCACAGATTTATTAATTTCTATTTCTGTCCTATATGCCTGAATGTATTGCCAACTATATCTGCAGAACTGTGTTCAGTATAGTTACTATATTTTGGAAACTTATTTATATTGTTGTATTCTACAAGCCAACAAAGGATTACTCGCCTCGGCTTATGGAGTTATGCCCCTTTCGGATGTAATAATCTCTGACTTTGTTATCTATAGTTGAATATACAAGTTATATCTGCAGATCCGTGTTCGGTACAGCTTATTTGTCTCGGTTCTTATTTTACAGTAGTGCTAAGTCAGACGCCTATCGAAAGTGGCTCCCCTCGGCCCATACTTTACAGAGTTATGCCCCTTTACTGATTTATTAATTTCTATTTCTGTCCTATATGCCTGAATGTAACCAACTATATCTGCAGAACTGTGTTCGGTATAGCTACTATATTTTGGAAACTGATTTATATTGTTGTATTCTACAAGCCAACAAACGATAACTCGCCTCGGCTTATGGAGTTATGCCCCTTTCGGATGTAATAATCTCCAATTTTGTTATCTGTAGCTGAATGTACAAGTTCAATCTGCAGATCCATGTTCGGTACAGCTTATTCGTCTCGGTTCTTATTTTACAGAGTGCTAAGTCAGACGCCTATCGAAAGTGGCTCCCCTCGACCCATATTGTACAGAGTTATGCCCCTTTACAGATATATAATTTTCTATTTCTGTCCTACAGTACAAGGCGGAAATAACTTGCTCATAAACGCGAGTGAAAAAAAACATTTTCGCGACTATAATTTATTAATCGCAGCCGGAAAACTCGCCTAAATCGCGCAAAAAAACAAAAGCATAATCGGTCGACGCGTTTCAGTCGAGATTATGCTTTTGTTTTTTTGCGCGATTTAGGCGAGTTTTCCGGCTGCGATTAATAAATTAAAGTCGCGAAAATCTTTTTTTTCACTCGCGTTTATGAGCAAGTTATTTCTGCCTTGTACTGTATATGCCTGAATGTACTACTCGTATATCTTGATCATCCCACATAGAACTATCTCTTTTCCAATTCACGCTACACATGGGTCACAATCACTTGGGGAAAGCCGAGGGGTTTTGATTAGATCAATCTCATGTTTTTTTTACGAAAATGCCACAAATTTGCCTGACTATACGTCTAACAGCAGTGAATATCTCAGACCTTGCAATGAGCTATGATTATATTTTCACCAGATGCATATAATGTGTTGGTGCTGTGTGTGTTCCTGCCCTTATACTTTCTGCTGGCCGTGTGGACGTATGGACTGAGCGTGTCGAGTGGTGTGTTTGTTCCCTGCCTCCTGATCGGGGCGGCATGGGGCAGACTGATGGGGCTAGGTATTGGACACATCTTCCCTCTTCTTGTGAGTATCTATCCACTCTTATTGTTCTGCCAATACCTGGACTTCTCCAAGCATTGTCAGTTGTCCAGAAGCCCCACAGATTAATTTCAAGGAAACAAGAATGAATATAACTTCAAATATGGAACTCATTTTATAAATATTCTATATATCAGCATTTATTTTGCCATCATCAGGAATAAAAAACATATATGTATGTATACATGTATGTATTCCTAATCAGGGGTTGAAATGTTTACCAAATACTTTCAGGGCATTTGTCAAGAATTGTCCGGCATATAATTAAAATACATGTTAACTGACTGAATAACTGCAGGACAGTGTTAACTTTCTGCCGTACATGCCCTGCAAATAGATAGCAATTTCAACCCCTGCTGATGATGGCGTAAAGAAATATAGAATATGTATCAAAGGAGTTATATTCATTGTTGTTTATTCAGTTATGTTAGGTATGGTATATCTGTGGCTTGTCTTTATAAACATACTATTAACGATCTCTTCGAAGGGTATATAGGAACTCAAACAGGGGTGACTTTCTTCCATATGAAGGATTCACATAAAATGTACATCGCTACTATGTACATGTATTGCTGAGCATGAGCTACATGGAGTAATTGACTTTGGTGCCATGTCATTGTCTAATTGATAGTTTACTCGATTAGGGGATCTTTTTGTCTACTAATTATGAGGTCTTCATTTGTCTTCACTGTTTGTATAATCAATAATATTTGTTCATTCCATGGAAACTCAAGACAGTAAGTTATTCAGTGAACCATCCAGATCAATACACTGTTTAAACCAACACATTTCCACCTTCAACCATTTGTAACTAGTTTCGTTTCTAATTGCATATCTTTTTGTTTGGACACTGTGAGTTATTATTGACATTTAATTGGAACATAATGGGTTTCACTGCGATATATATTACCTTGAATGCTAAGTTGGTACCGTAATTCCTTAGATAATAGAAGGATACGTTCCTATAAGTTGTGCTGCAATATTATGAAAATATTGCCTTGTTTTGAGGGGAATATGCAGTTTTGTTGCCCCGAGGATGTGCATATTGCCCGAGCTGCAGGCGAGGGCAATTTGCACAGCCGAGGAGCAACGAAACTGCATATTCCCCTCACAACAAGGCAATAATTTCATTATTATATTTATCAACTTAACTCTGTGCTAATCTATTATCTCTCGAGCAAAATAATGTTTTATGTTTATTTTGGAAGAGCGCAATCCTTCTGAGTTGATTGCTTTCAGTGGGCAATCGCCAGCAACATTATTTTTCATGCACAAGATTCCACTGATTCGGAGCTGCTTCACTACTATCGTGTACATCTCGCAACGCACATATAGTTGTTTGATGCCGCTTGTTAGTTTACTCCAATAATGTGCTTGGGTACGATTCTACTTACAATTAGATGGGGGGAGATAATTTATTTCTGCTGTGTTCTCCAGCTAAAATCAACTCGACGAACTGCTTCGTGATCGGCTGTTTGCAGCGCGACTGAGAGAACGGGGCGACCTCTGTTGTAATTATCTCCCTTTAGTGTATATTCCATGGGGGTGGAATATGCAGTTTTGTTGACCGGGGAATATACAGTTTTATCTCATTACAATTTATATAGGGATACACTCTAATAAATATAATAATGATATCTACTGTTCATAACTAACCCGTACGAAACTGTCTCACATAAAATCTTGTGTGTTTCACGTAAGTTCCTCGTAAGAATCTCACATGTGAAACTGAAGTGAGAACTAGTCGAGGAACTTACGTGAAACACACAAGATTTTATATGAGACAGTTTCGTACGGGTTGCCCAGATAGCTATCCTGCATCTTCATATCCAGTATCCATGCACATGTGATAAGTAAAGTGGATAAGTGAACGATCATTAAATTATGGCTATATCAGAATTGTTGTGAAAGAGATGTCATGGGGGTATACTGAGATGTCCAGGAGACATTATGAAAATATTGCCTTGTTTTGAGGGGAATATGCAGTTTTGTTGCCCCGAGGCTGTGCATATTGCCCGAGCCGCAGGTGAGGGCAATATGCACAGCCGAGGGGCAACGAAACTGCATATTCCCCTCACAACAAGGCAATAATTTCATTATTATATTTATCAACTTAACTCTGTGCTAATCTATTATCTCTCCAGCAAAATAATGTTTTATGTTTATTTTGGAAGAGCGCAATCCTTCTGAGTTGATTGCTTTCAGTGAGTAATCGCCAGCAACATTATTTTTCATGCCCGAGATTCCATTGATTCGGAGCTGCTTCACTACTATCGTGTAAATCTCGCAACGCACGCATAGTTGTTCGATGCCGCTTGTTAGTTACTCCAATAATGTGCTTGGGTACGATTCTACTTACAATTAGATGGGGGAGATAATTTATTTCTGCTGTGTTCTCCAGCTAAAATCAACTCGACGAACTGCTCCGTGATCGGCTACCGTTTGCAGCGCGACTGAAAGAACGGGGCGACCTCTGTTGTAATTATCTCCCTTTAGTGTATATTCCATGGGGGTGGAATATGCGGTTTTATTGACCGGGCAATATGCAGTTTTATCTCATTACAATTTATATAGGGAGACACTCTAATAAATATAATAATGTGAAATGTTCAAGGGAATTAGTGGTGAGATGTACAAGGGACATAGTGGCAAGATGTTCAAGGGACATAATGGTGGGGTGTGCAACGGACATAGTGGTGGGATGTGCAAGGGACATAGTGGTGAGATGGCCAGGGGACGTAGAGGTGAGATGTTCAAGGGACATAGTGGTGAGATGTTCAAGAGACGTAATGGTGAGATGTTCAGGGGACATAGAAGTGAGATGTGCAAGGGACATAGTGGTGAGATGTTCAAGGGACATAGTGGTGAGATGTTCAGAGGTCATAGTGGTGAGATGTTCAGGGGTTTATACTTGGTGTAAGAACGCACAAGACAAAGCCTACAATAGCCTGTCTGAGCTCAACAATGCGTCTAGACGTGACGCTGCACAAAAGCCTCAACAAAAGCCTAAACAATGCGTTCTTACACCAAGTATCGACCTGTTCAGGGGACATAGTGGTGAGATGTTCAAAGGACATAGTGGTGAGAAGTTCAAGGGACATAGTAGTGACATGTCCAGGGAACATAGTGGTGAGATGTTCAGGGGACATAGTGAGATTCTCAGGGTACCTAGTGAGATGTTCAGGGGACATAGTGAAATGTTCAGGGGACAGTGAAATGTTATGGGGACATAGTGAGATGTTTCTGGGACAGAGTGTGATGCCCAAGGTAATTAGTGAGATGTTCAGACCTAGTGAGATGCTCGAGGTAGGCCTACTTAGTGAGATGTTCAGGGAACCTAACTAAGATTCTCAGGGGACATAGTGAGATGTTCAGGGTACCTAGTGAGATGTTCAGGGTACCTAGTGGGATGTTCAAGGGACATAGTGAGATGCTCCAGGTACCTAGTGAGATGTTCAGGGGACATAGTGAGATGCTCCAGGTACCTAGTGAGATGTTCAGGGGACATAGTGAGATATGCTCCAGGTACCTAGTGAGATGTTCAGGGTACCTAGCGAGATGTTCAGGGGACATAGTGAGATGCTCCAGGTACCTAGTGAGATGTTCAGAGGACATAGTGAGATGCTCAAGGTACCTAGTGAGATGTCGAGGGGACATAGATGCTCAAGGTACCTTGTGAGATGCTCTTGGGACATAGTGAAATGTAAAAGGGACGTAGTGATGAGATGTTCAACGCACATGCCTTTTTTTACCCACAATGCATAGCAACACCACTTGACATCACATGTTTGCAACCCAAGAATAGGTGGCCCAGTTGATAATTTGTTTCCGGACAATAACTTTTGAGAAGCTGAACGAATTGATTCCAACTTTGGTATGTGTGTACCTTGCCTCAATGCGGGGGGGGGGGGGGAAATTTCCTTTCAGGATAAATTTGGTATGTGGGTGCCTTACTGCAAGATCTTGCTTGAGGTTGCTTTCCATACCAAGGACTGAAAATTATGCTTCCAAGCCGAAACACAGTTGTGTAAAACCAACCATTATTCCGAAGTCAAAGTCTTGTTTTTGGGTGAGGCACACAATTGATACACAGTTGTCAAAAAACTAAATATTCTACAATATCATTAAGATATATTAGCGGCGGTTTTGATTTGGCTCCAGTGGTTAATGACAGGGGATATCTTTTAGCAATCCTGGCCACATGCGATCGTATGTCAGTTAGATTGTCTACACTGGGATCGTGGATAATTGTAATTCACTTACAACATCTCACATAAAATTGGGGGCAATAATAAATCAGAAGATGATCAGATATTTGGATCGCTTTTTGTAGTTCAAATAGGAATATATCGACCAGCCGTCCCATTTATAAATCCTATCATGCATGATGGGATTTTTTTTTTACTCGACTATTTATCAGATTTCACCACCTACAATTTACCAGTTCAGATATATAATATTTTTACAAGTTAAGAATATCTGCCAGGCCAGAATGGTCCATTAGCATTATGAATGGCACAGTCATGTACTGACTACAATGGCTACCAGAGATTTAGTCAAAATATCGTAGGTTCAAAGAAAATTTATAAAAGCATGTTTGCTTCACTCACTAAATTGCTTGTTTTTAATTTGACTTTTACTTTGATGAGCTTGCCTGATAACTCCGCTTTCAGAGAGCACAGAGCCAATTATTAATATCCACCTACCAGATATTCCAATGGGTGTCGGGGACATTTCGACACCTGACATTTCATAGTGGATATTGTTCTGAAAACACAGGCTATTCATTGTGAGTGCCTTGTTATTAGGGTAATGTTTCAGAGCCACTCCACAGAATCATCATTAATCTCAAGTAAAGTGATATGTGATGTGACATTCAGTGAAACTGCAATTTTCCTTCTACAGATCTTATGAAAACATCCTGTGTAAATCTTTGTTTAGAACATTTAGCATTCTGGCTGGTAGTCAGCAGGACATGAAAGAATTTTTATCCAATTATTTATAGGATAAATGCACTTTCTTGATAGAGTTTGACCAAATCCAGTTTCTCAGGTTTAAGGAGAGTGATCATGAATTTTCCTCCAGGAGAGCTTTGATCACTCTCCTCAAAATTGCCAATGCATTGAAGAGTGATATTGGAGAGAGTGATCACTCACGTATGACTCACGCAAAACAGCTCTCACCGATTTTACACACATGAGAGACTACAAATGGCCAGCAGTGAATACAAGCACTCTAAAGTTAACCGTGCACTCTGCCACCGCATTGGAGGGTCTTGGAATCTTAGTTGTTCTTTCTCAAAACAAAATACATGTAAATTTTACATGGAATATATTGTTTGCTGTATTCAGAATTGTGATCGTAAATCATATCAATTAAATTATCTGTGTGACATTTCACAATGACAGTGTTATTCCATGGCTAAGTTTTTGACAATCCCAGTGTTAATTCGTTGTGGGAAGGATACCCAACAGGTTGTCGATACTACCTCGGGACCTTGTACAGCCTGATAAGTTATTTCATAATGGGTTATGTACTTGGCCCTGAAATCCTGGAGAAAGATCCTATGGCCGTGGAGAAGTAATGGAATTTTGTCTTGAAGTTGAGTAAGAGTTATACTCCCTGGGGTGCTATAATGTCTTACAGACTTGCTGTGTTTAGCCGTACGTTTGGTGCCTCGTTGTGATATCCAAACACAAAAACTATTCAAATATATATATCAAAATAAATCCATCTATTTCAGAAACATTTTCATGCCAAAACATAGAACGTTTGGGGGGAAAAAATGTGTAAATGACCTGTCATTTCCACGACAACAACAACATCCAAATGTGATCTGATTTTTGACAAAATACACCAAGTTCTCCTGACGGCTGAGGTATCCACTACACAAATAAGATGTTTATATTCACTATGACTTTGTCAAGTGACTCTACTAGCTTCCAAAAATGTGGAAATTATATGACCATCGCCAGCTCGATTTTTGTATTTCCTGTCATCTGTCAGTGTGATGAAATTGGTCAGCCTAAACGATAACTTTGTTCCCATGTGCTTGACCTCACCAAATTCTCCACTAAATTTCATATTTTTTTCTAAATTCATTAATTCTCATTTTCTCTCAACCTTTAGGCTGAATTTATATCAATACAATCTAAAACAATGGCATTTTCAATTTTACATGTCTGTTCTGGGGGCAATTCCACTGTTTGACCCCTACACCATTCATGCCATTGGGAAACTCCCTCGTTTTTAGTATGAAACAGTGCTATGCCACACTGGTAGCAGTTTTTATCTCGCCTTACGAAGTAAAGGGGAGATATTGTGAGGGGGGAAAGAGGATGTCGTCGTCGGTGTCCCCTGCCTGGAAATGATAAGGTTTTTGGTTTAGCAAATTAAAAAAAAATCTAGAAAAATTAGAAAAAAATATTAAAAAAAATAAAAAAATATGGGGGGTGGGTATGCCACCTGGAGGTACTACCCCTGGGGTGTTCCAATGTTAAAATCCCTATGATAGAGTTTTGCGTTTAGCTGAAGTGCACATGTACATCTGTACTTAGAAAGTTTGTTGCAGTTGTCAGCTGTCATTGGATGATTATGAAACTTGGTACACATGTTTCTTGTGATTTTTGAGAAGAAATATTAATTTTTCTCCAAATTATGGCAAATGATAGTTTCCTGTTTAGGTAAATTGTACATGTAGGCCTCTACATGTATACATGCTGCAGTTGTCAGCTCTCATTGGATGATTACAAAACTTGGTGCACAGGTTTCTTATGATTAGAGAATGTACCTGTGCTATTTTTGAGATGAAATATTAATTTCTCTTCAAATTATGGCAAATGATTGAGTTTTGCGTTTAGCTGAAGTGCACATGTACATCTGTACATCAGTTTGCTGCAGTCGTCAGCTGTCATTGAATGATTATGAAACTTGGTACACATGTTTCTTATCATTAGAGGATGTCCCTGTGCTATTTAGGAGATGAAATATTAATTTTTGTTCTAATTTTGAGGGTTTTGTCTAAGTAATCTGCCAATAATAATGTACATGTATATACATGTACACCTGTTCATGGAAAGTTTTCTGAAGCTGTCAGCTTTCATTGGATGAGTTTGACACTTGCTACCCAAGTTCAATGTGATTCGAGGCTGTGCATGAGCTATTTAAGAAATACGACATTAAATATGAATTTTTGTCCTAATTATTGCAGTTTAGACTTTGTACATTTCCATTGATAAAGTTTTTGTTGGGCAAAAATTTACATGTAGATTTGTACATGGAAAGTTTGTTGAACCTTTCGTGGGATGATTATAAAACTTGGTGGCCATGTTTCATGTTTTCCTAGGTCACAGCTCTCCCGCAGTAATCCCACACGGGACTGACCTATCCAGCAGTATTCTCAAATGGCACTGGCCTATCCAGCAGTAATGCCACACAGGACTGACCTATCCAGCAGTAATCCCATACGGAACTCAACTATCCAGCAGTAATCCCAGACCAGACTGGTCTATCCAGCAGTAGTCCCATTTGAGACTGGCCTATCCAGCAGTAATCTCACACAGAGCTGACCTATCCAGCAGTAATCCCAAATGGCACTGGCCTATCCAGCAGTAATGCCACACGGGACTGACCTATCCAGCAGTAATCTCAGACCGGACTGGCCTATCCAGCAGTAAATCCCACACGGGACTGGCCTATGCAGCAGTAATCTCACACGGGACTGACCTATCCAGAAATAATATGACACTGGACTGCAATATGCAGCAGTAATCCCACATGGCACTGATCTATCCAGCCATAATCCTACATGGGACTAACCTATCCCGCTGTAATCCCACACAGGTCTAGCCTATCCAGCAGTAATCCCACATGGGACTGGCCTCCCCAGCCGTAATCCCACACAGGATTGCCGTATGCAGCAGTAGTCCCACACTGGACTGCCTATGCAGCAGCAATCCCACATGGGACTGTCCTATCCAGCATTAATCCCATACGAGTCTCATCTATCCAGCAGTAATCTCAAACAGGACTGGCCTATCCAGCAGTAATCCCACTTTGGACTGGACTATCCAGCAGTAATCCCACAGGGGACTGGTCTATCCATCAGTAATACAACACGTATAAGGGAAGTAGGAAGAGGTGCCGACATACTGACAGAGCCACATGACTTCACAGAAAAGTCTTCCGGTTAAACTATTCTAAAGCACATACCAAGAATCTTAACGATTCGTGATATGTGTTGTATCTCAGGTACGCTTTTATTGTACCTGTTCATGTGGCAACTTGGATGATATGACCACACGGCCCCTAATAACACACGGGACTGGTCCATCCAGCAGTAATCCTACACAGGACTGGCCTATCCAGCAGTAATCTCACATGGGACTGATCTACCCAGCAGTAATCTCACACTGGACTGCCCTATGCACCACTATCCGACGGCACTGACCTATCCATCCTACATGGGATTAACTTATATGCCAGTAATCCCACATGGGACTGATGTTATTGTCTGTACCAGATAATCTATTCCAGACATTATTGTCTGTACCACATCACCTATTCCAGACCTCATTGTTTGCTCTACATGTATGCTTTCAATACTGCTGCACCTTCGGCGGATGACCCCCGCAAGGCGAGATGTTGGGGTTCTCAGAACGCTTGTTATATTCCCAAATTATGTAAGCACTTCACACCTGCCAAGGTTTTTCATCATCTTTTTGAGACAGAGGGCTCCCCAAAACAAGTGACTCGCTGCCTTGTCCATAAATTAATGAGACAACTGGCATTTCCGAATGTAGTACTGGTCACCTACCAGGCCTGATCATTATGAGGGTACCCTGTTACTGGTAACTGTTTCATTCACTTGACAACTTACGTCTGTGTGACTGAAATAACATTTGGTCTACAGTAATTCAATGTTCAATGTGTGAGAGAAGCTATGAAGTGAGTACATATTGTTGTACATATTTTTGGTTTACATATTTACACCAGTCACTCTAATGCAGATGACTGGAAATCTTCCCTACTTATCGCAGAATTTTCATGGTTGTTTTTACAGGAGAAGAATCTGGGGAAGTATGCTCTGGTTGGTGCAGCCTGTCAGCTAGGGGGCACGGTCAGGATGACCATTAGTCTGACAGTCATACTGGTCGAGTGTACGGGTGACATCACATTTGGTCTGCCAATGATGTTAGTCCTTATGATCACCAAATGGGTCGGAGATTTCTTTGATACTGTAAGTGTCCACTCATACTTAAACATCTCTCGCACTGTCTGACTTCACATTGCTCATTCTCATCATTCGTCTGCCTTAGCTGGTTGCAATAAGCAGATTACAGTTTCATCGGTATTCAGAGATTCAGTCATCGAGACCATATTCCATACATCGTCTATACCTGCTGTCAAACTGAATTATTTTGTCCTTGCATACTGACAACTCCTTGGTTATGACAAGAAAATTACAAGATTTCTATATCATTATACTCCGACTGCGGTTTCGAACTCAGATCTTTTCAAGGAATATTGTTTACAACATAATGACAGACCGGTATATAAACAGTCAGGACACAATGGTCACTAGACAACAGTGTTTAACAAAAAACCGCTGACATGTATGAAACAGTTGGTCAGAGAGATTAAAATGGATAATGTGAACAAATACAATACATAAAGAAAACAACAATCAAGGTAACGGGCTGATCACTCTTCTTAAGTATATACATGCTGTGAATGATAGAAATGAAAATTTACCAGTTTAAACATGCCATATACTCCAGTTTTCTGGTGAACACGAATTAACATAGGAAATATATGTAAGATTTAACAAGAGGTACAAAGGTGAAAGAAGAAAAAGTTAGGGTCTATGAGAGTAGTTTAGCTCTGGAGCATTGTTTTCAATAAACATAATTAGCTAATAAAGCCTGATTCTCATTCAGTATCTTGTAAAATGGAAAAACTTTAAATGAAGGGTTCATTTGTAAATTCTAATATGTCTGCTTACAGGAAGCTAGATAACATAAGTTCTCATTATTAATTTGTTGCCGATGAACAGTTAGTAGATCTCAAGTCTGTGGTTTGACCTATATATTGGTCTCCATAGCCCTGACAAACCAATACATATACAAAACATTTACTGTCACATGACATGTTGTATTTCACCTCAAACCCAAAAAATTTGCCTTTGAATTTAATGGAGGGTCCCTCCTGTATGTGAATGCACACACCACATTTCGACTGGTTACATTTTTGAAACCCGGGCATTTGTTTGAGACTTTGAAAATCGAGCCTTAGTGAGCTTGTCTTTTGCTATTGATAATACTTGAATTAGAGACGATGTCTTTCATTCTCGGGCTGTTGTTTAGGATGGGCAACGTGTTAGCACTATTGAGAAAATGTTGTTATTATTGGGGTTGTGTGTTGTAACTCGAGGTATAACATTTTCATTTGTGGATTTTTTCCGAAGGCTCTCTAAGTTCATTGATTGGCTGAGCAGATGCTTTCCTTACATATGTACATGTATACGTGTGTAAATAATAAATCACCTACTTTTGTTATGCCTCCCCTGGGGAGCATATAGCGATCGCTTTGTCCGTCCGTATGTCCGTCCTTCTCTCCTTCCGTTCATCCGTCCGTCTGTCCGTCCGAATTTCTTGTCCGCGCAATATCTCGGTTAATATTTGATGGACAGGATTGAAACTTGCATGAAATGTGGCCAGTGCCTCGTAGTTGTGCAGCGTAAATTTTTTCCGAGTTACGGTTATATTTTCAAGAGTTCTGGCCCTTGGTTCCTGAAATCTCCGTGAAATAGGACTTGGTTAATAATGTATGGACAAGTATGAAACTTGCATGATATGTGGTCATTGCCCCATAGTTGTGCAGCGTAAAGTTTCTCCATGTTTTGCATGTATTTTCAAGAGTTATGGCCCTTTGTTCGTGAAATCTCGATGCATTGGGACATGTACGTCCGGGCTGGATCTCGGCTAATATTGTATGGACAATTATGAAATGTGCATGATATGTGGTCAGTTCCCTGTAGTTGTGCAGTGTGAAGTTTCTCTGTGGTTTTCGTATGTTTTCAAGAGCTATGGCCCTTTGTTCTTGAAATCTTAAGAGGCTTCTTCTTCTTCTCTCATTGCTTCTTTCCTGTATTCTATCTAATGTAGTATCTTGAATTCAAATGATAAGGTAGGATTAGTTCAGTTGACCTGGTGACCTGGAAAAAATAGGTCAATCTCACTGATTTTTGATATTTTTGAATCCTATTTCATGACCACATGCATGTGTGATGTAAGCTTTTACTCATTTTACGCATAATGCATAGTACTCATTCTTGAGATATGATGAATAAACTTTGACTACTGGAACGTCATGGGCTGAAAATGTTTTATCCACCACTCTGGCCTTGCTTTTATGTCAAAATTTACGGGAATCCAAACTGAAACTCCACAGGAATCCATTGGAATCCAAGGCAATCATTTATATACAGATTGCTACAATTTTATGGGAATCTGTTGGATTCTTGTGCTGATGGAAATCGGATGTATATTTGTATTACCTTTGGATTCTTGTCTGGAATTCATGAATGAACACGGAATGGTTCCATATGGATTTATTTATTTATCTACCTTTACCATGTTAACTCATCATCTGGTGTTTTACTAAAGCATTCTGGGATCTTTCATCTATTATATATTTACACAATCTGTATTCTGGTATTTCAGAGCCTTTATGACATGAATGTCCATGTAGCAGGTATACCTCTCCTACCCTGGGACCCACCAGCTATGTCAGACCGAATCAAATCAAGGTTTGTGTCTTTTTTTTTTATCTCCCCCTCTCCCCCTTGAATCCCTAATTTCTTGTACATTGCTGGATAATATGAGTATGTGAAGTTAAATCCATTTTCTGAGTGCACGCATGTTTTTCTAAATTGACTGTACAAACAGTGCTATATTTTTATGAAAATCACTGCCAAGATATTATCTAATGAAATTAATATGGTCATGTACATGTACAACGTTTATTAGTATCCTACATTTATCATATAATTTGACCTTGAATTGGAAAAAAATAGGCCAACCTTAATGGGCATCTGGCCAATTGTCAGCTGGTTCAAAAATAGAATCTCTCCAGTAATTGTAGACATGTAATCTTCTCAACTCCATATTCATGCCAACTGGTAATTTACCAGAACCCTATTGAAGATAATAGACCCTGTGTGGTTTCTGGAGATTGACCGGGTCATGGAAAGAATTAAGGGTCTCGAACTCCTCAGACAGCTTGTCGTAAAACGTGACTAACTGAGGCACCCATGAGGTTTGTGGGTGTGGAGAGAAATAGGACCCCAGAAGAAATAGGACCCAAACGTAGTTACAGGACTGAAATATTGTTGAAAGCGACATTGAATCATATTAACTGATTCACTTGAAGATAATTGATCTTGGCCTATTTTTTCCAACTTCAGGTTCAGTTTATACTGTTCAATACTGCTAGCATGATATGATATATCATGGAGGAATATAGTCAGCCTGTTTTGAATCAAAAACCTATAGAATATTATTTACCGTGACCTATTTTTCCAAGGTCAAATTATATTTCCAAAGTCATACAGTATAATGCAGCTGCATGAATCAGAAACCTACTGGAGATTATTTACCTTGACCTATTTTTTCAATGTCAAATTATATGAAATGTACATTTATAACAGAAATACTAGATTTGGAGGCATATACTTCAATAGATGTGAGTGGGACCGGAGATCCAAGTGTACAAGTTAATGTAACATATCCTGATAATTGTATCTCTCCCACAGTGAAGTAATGAGCAGCCCTGTGGCAGTGTTTAAGCCCATAGAGAAGGTAGGACGTATTGTGGACACACTACGCTCAGAGACCTTCTGTGGCTTCCCGGTCACTGAGGCCCAGTCAGATTCAGTAAGTTCAATTTTCATATAAATTGGGAGACCTCTTTAGTAACTTGAAAGTTTGAAAGCATTTAAACTTGAAAACACAAATTCAAAGTAAGGTAATTCCCCTAATAATTCAATCACAGGAAGTTCTCTTTTCAACTCTGTAACATTTCACTTTTCAACTCTGAGAAAAAGTATCATTCCCATTCTTCTTTCAAATTGAAGAAAGTCATATAATGACAAAATGTGACACTTTGTATCTGGTGTCATGAAGAACATTGCCAGATATAAGCCATTTTTGCTGCACTGCCGGTGATTGAATATTAGGGGTACCTTATTTAGACCTGTATATTGCACATTTTTACCCCTCAGCCCGATTAAGCTCAGAGGTATTGTTGTTGCTCCATCCATCTGTGTGTCCGTCTGATACATTGTGTGGCTTTTTTTGTGCAATGTTTTACGATCGTCAACAAGGTTTGAAATGCTTGAGTCAGAATGTGGGACATCATCTTCACAAGTCAAGGTAAATCCCATCCTCGTGAGCCAGTGTATCAATCAATAGGTTACGATCAATACACTGGCTTGGTTAGTTACCGATAGCAGTTCTGGATATAAATAGCTCGAGGGGTTTCCACTAAACCGTACCAGTCAGTAAGCGCGCTGAAGCAGCTCATCAGGTCAATCCGCAGCGAGGTTTGAGTTTTTACTGGTTTGAATTTCATCGCTGGCCAGACTACCTTTAAAATCGACAAAGTGAAAACTGCAGGCTTCAGATACCGATGCGCTAATTCAAAACAACCACTAGGGATGAAATGTACGAGATTGTGTAATAGATGCAACGACTCGAGAACTCATCCGAATCACCAAAAAGCTTCAGGTAAATGTTACCCAGGATTCACTTGGGGATACCCAGGGGATCTGCAAAATGGGAGAAATAAACTTGTTACAAAACAAGCAAACTGCGTTGTTTGAATTTCATAGACAGAACTTTATTAATGTAGCAAACATTAATAGCGCAACAGTGTATCTACCGGCATAATTGAAGGACACTCCTAATATTATCCAGTATGTAATACAACATCTCCAAAATATAAGGCCTACAGTCCTCTATATTCAGGAATGGTCAACTGGGCTTGTACCTGTACTTTCTATACTACTCTAATAATGAAAGTATTAGTTCTCTATCACATTTTACTGTACGCATCTGAACTAGAATTCTCAACATTAAACAGTAACGTATTCAAACTGGTAATAATTGCATATAATGACTAGCATGTAATATAAAATCACATATTGATGTAATGGCATGGATTGAAAATTAATAACTGCTTGTGAAATAATAGCATTAATTGTAAACGACTGACAGTACTGTACAATGATATTAAGTGGATATTAAGGACGGCTAGTATAGGATGGATTGTAATTATATAAATTGAAAATGGTGATGGGTAATCTCATTTGGAAAATAAACACATTTGAGAGTTGCATAAATTGCAATGACAAGTATTATTTGTGAAATAACTTCATTAACTGTGAATTACAGACAAATTAAAAATCACCAATTATGTGACCGTGACATAAATTGTAATGACAGTCACAGTGACAATGTGTGTAATACCCCGGCATCAGATTCCATGACCTGGGGAAGATGTAAAACAGACAAGACATAAGACAACGCAAACTTTACATCTTGAAAAATGGCGTCGTTATATTTTAACTGCTTCAAAACATTACAATTGAACAATGAATCCATACAAACTTGTATACACTGCGGTATCACTACTCAATACATAATACAAACCAATCAGTCCTATTCATGACCATTTGTGAAAGTTAAGTATGTTAATGCCCGGTAAGTATCATAGCAAGAGGTAAGTATCTCAATCTCCATGGCAACCAGTTTGACAACTTGACAACAATATTATTCTAACTTATCTCAAAATAAGAATAAAGCCATTGTTGTATTGACCAATGAGAGTTACTTCCCATGCACTGTATATGTGTGTGATAATAACCTATCAAATTAACAATGAATTCATGAAAGATGAACATTAATTTCAGACAGTATTCAATATAGTGTAATGTGAAAGATGAACATTGTAACCAGTGACTGTGTTGGCATGATCTTAACACTTGAACTGTAAATATGACATTATCCAGTTGTGTTCCCCCTTAATCCCAACTCCCAAGATTATGCAATACAATGTGAAACAGCATACATGATAATGTAGTAAAATAATGGAATATAACTGAAATATGCATTGCAACTTCATTTGTGTATTCTAAATTGCCTCGCATGCCTAACACTAAAATATTTGAGATCTTATAGGAGTGTCATGTAAGTTGGTTTATATACATGTACATGCGATACTCAATGTCAGTTAGTTCAAGTCCCATATTGTAGCTTTACATATAATACTGATAATTTCGAACCCTGATGGGATACATTAATGAATCAAAATTGCTAAATCATTCCATCATGCTCCCCCTTAATCATACATGTATCTTGTTATGAACAGTTTATGTGTACACCAATATAAATGGATCAGGGCTAAATGAAATTACATAACAAAGTCAATAATTCAGTCGCACGCTACAATCATCTTTTCCTTACAGCGATTTAACAGTGAATAAATCTGAAGGCTGAATCATATAAATGCATGTGTCAAAGAAATGAACCCATATTCCTTGCGTTTATCTCATTACTATCTGATAAAATGTTATTCAAATAATTCATCAACTAAATCTGAGGTACAATTCACATAGACTTTTTCAATTATTCCTTCTAATCATAATTGTATATCCAATCTGATCTTTACATGTATCAAATTAATTATGCCCTTTGAATAATAAATTTGTGGATGAATTACATGTATACATTTGTCTGTTGTTCTTTATCACCTAGATTCAATACTGATATCATGCACTGATGCAATCATAGCAATTGTAGTGATATCAGAATATAAATTTACATGTGCAATTATTTCACAATCAAAATTTATACTTAGGTCCTGTACTAGGCCTACTCTATTTATTTTATTCATGCAGGGACCATGCCGTTAACCGAATACAAGTATTGGTATCATTTATGCATACATGAATTTTGTTACATGAACTATATTTAGCATAGCCAGAATCGGCCCTGGCCTGTGACGTCACAACCGGAAGTCTTGCTTCCCTATACGGTGCAGTGTTACAAGATTAGTAAATCTATCACTCCTGAAGTATCGCTAACATCATCCTTGCGCTACACGCACATCTAGTAATTCCTATCAGAGGGGATTACACTAATTCTCGGCAACAAGAATGAGATTTAAAACCACAACAGTAACACGTGTGTGTCGAAAACCAGGCCATCGCTAACTGCTACAGCATTACTTCGAGACTCCCTCAGAAAATGTATAAAAACTAATCTTTTCCTGTTATCTACCAGGAACAGACGTTACAGTTATCTGGAATACATTCTTATGCAATAGTCTCATACATATTTCTAACAAGTCTTACCTGGGGAAGATGTAAAACAGACAAGACATAAGACAACGCAAACTTTACATCTTGAAAAATGGCGTCGTTATATTTTAACTGCGGAGTACCTTGTCAACGAGATGGCTAGCAGAGTTTTCTCCCTTTGACCATACAACTGCTTTGGCTCATTTCCACTATCAACTCCGTTACACTTGCAGTGATGGCAAAAATACAATATACATAGAAAAATGATATATATATAAAAAAAATAAGGTACCCCCATTTTAAACGAGCCATATCTCACATGTGCATGAACAATAGATGAATCACATTTACCATGAATTGTAATTGGAAACATTCTTTTAAATCCTAAACAGTCTCAATCAACTATCTATTCATTTAACAGAGTTTAGACCTGAGCGCAAGTCTCTCAGCGCAAGTCTCTCGGACTAGGTGCAGGTTTACTTCACATATCAAATCAGGACTGTCATTAATTCATACACAGCACTCAAGAATATATATTTCTCCCTAACCCGGACTCCACGTTGCCAGATAATTAATGTGACGCACATTCCTGTGAAAGTCACGTGTTCTACCATGCTTGTTTTTACCCTTTGTGACCCCACTATCAACCACTGTATGGCATGACGTCAGTTTACATTCTAAGTATACAAAAATGCATGACAGAGACAATATTCCTTTTAAATAAATTCTGTGGTACATATTTATATGGTTTTCAGTGAATCTATAGCTCATCCTACTGCATGGGGCTGTTGACAATGCAAGGAAAATTCCCACATCAACAGTGCTAAAACAGCGGGACAAATGCGCTTTCCAACTCGGCCAACTTTCGACTGCTCAAAACAGCTTAGAAACACATTTCCTTCATAAAACCACTACGCAGCATAATTTTATAGACATTTATCGACAAAATGATGTATAGCATGAAGAAATCTGATAACACATACCTGCAAAATGGGAGAAATAAACTTGTTACAAAACAAGCAAACTGCGTTGTTTGAATTTCATAGACAGAACAACGCGCGCCAATCAAAACTCCCAAAATGCGGACCGGGACGGAAACGGACTTTCCGAACTATCA
>JAVTVY010045364.1:0-20327 GCA_036873755.1 Hanleya hanleyi
TTTCGTTGGTAATACATACGGAATTGAGGATTATTAGGAGCCCGGTAAGCGTTATATTTCGCATCGAGAGCTAAAACCTGTTGCCAAACGTACTCAAAATCCTACCGTCCTGTGGTGTGCCGGCACCTGAGAGCACGGCACACCAGAGGACGGTCTATATATAGCATATGGGTCAATGCATGAATAGCCTACGAGAGCTCATGATCAGCACAGCTTGCTTAGAATCAGACGGAGACATAAAACATTTTAAAAAAAATCTAAGCAAGATGAAGCACTAAATTATATCAACAATTCAAAAGCATTTCATATCCAGGCTGCTGTCCACTGATGTCATATAAGATTTAAGCATTACTCAAAAGCGTGTGGTGAGCATATGATTATCCGATACACCCACTGATTGACATATAAAACAAGTCCAATTATGAATTGATATTCAAGACAAAGGAATCATCCACGCGATTATAACACATATTTATCAGTATTACTTATTTATTTATCTTATTTTATACAAAATATAGCGCTTGTAAACATCACAAATGAAATGAGAAATGTAACGTGGATTTAAATAAAACATTGACCGCAAAATCCGTATGGAAAGCGGCCCTTAAACTGCAATTTCAATCAATTGATATTGCTAGACCGTCTGTATTGTACGACATTATAATGTTATAATTTGTCTACAGCACAATTTGGACAGTTATCAATATATAATATTTTAATGTTTTGCGGAATTTCAAGGAAATAAACCACATTTCCAGTCACAGCTGGTTTGTTTGTGCTGTAAAAAAAAGCACACAGAACGTGATGAAATTGTTTTAACATAACTGACTTGTTGGTTTTGTACATGTATAGAAATTAAATGCAGTGTTTTGGTGGGCAGGGCAGCGAATCCCTGTGTTTATATATCTACAGAATTAGTGTATGCCTTCGGCTGAAGAAGTGTCTTGGTCCGTCTCCAGGGTGCCGTCTGTCGCCACATGCATGACATGGCTTGGTCGCGCCAGTATCCGTTCTGTGGTGTGCCGTTTTTCCCCTTTGGAATCATATACTTTGCCTAGGAAAATATACGGATAGGTCTTATTTTGGTATATTTTGCTGCACAAAATGTGCCGTGTATCTGTTAGATAAATATTAAAATATAATGATTGTTATACAATTATATGTACAATCAATTATATGTGGCCATGTATACATTCGATTTGATCACATAAAATCAAGTTTGAGGTAGATGAGATTTTTAGCGAGACTATAAGATTGTATATTCATTTAAGTTTATAGCCACTTATAATCGTAATCTATTGTGAATTAGCAAAGTCTTCATTAAATATACCTCTTATGCCATATATTGTTATCAATGTTGAACGTAATCCGGTATAATCAATCAAGTCATTATTACTATTATGAGAGGTCGTGTGGAGCGTCAATCGGTCGGTTACACGGTCAGCGGGAATCCAAACTGCATAAGTCGCCGTCTGAAGTGCCGAGCGTTCCCTGATGTGCCCCTGTGCGTTAATAAAACGTCTCCTGAAGTGCCCAATGGTCTCCTAGCCACGCAAGATTTATCCCCCTTATAGAATGTTCTCTGGTGTGCCGTGCTGTGATGTGCCGCTTGGTCGCGCCAGTATCCGTTCTGTGGTGTGCCGTTTTCCCCACTTGGAATTCTATATTTTGCCTAGGACAATATACGGATAGGTCTTATTTTGGTATATTTTGCTGCACAAAATAATCACTAAATGTACCTCTTATGCCATACATTATGACCAATGTTGAACGTAATCCGGTATAATTAATCAGGTCATTATTACTATTATGAGAGTTCTTGTGGAGCGTCAATCGGTCGGTTACACGGTCAGCGGGAATGCAAACTGCATAAGCCGCCGTCTGAAGTGCCGAGCGTTCCCTGATGTGCCCCTGTGCGTTAATAAAACGTCTCCTGAAGTGCCCAATGGTCTCCTAGCCACGCAAGATTTATCCCCCTTATAGAATGTTCTCTGGTGTGCCGTGCTGTGATGTGCCGCTTGGTCGCGCCAGTATCCGTTCTGTGGTGTGCCGTTTTCCCCACTTGGAATTCTATATTTTGCCTAGGACAATATACGGATAGGTCTTATTTTGGTATATTTTGCTGCACAAAATAATCACTAAATGTACCTCTTATGCCATACATTATGACCAATGTTGAACGTAATCCGGTATAATTAATCAGGTCATTATTACTATGATCAGAGGTCTTGTGGAGCGTCAATCTGCCGGTTACGCGGTCAGCGGGAATCCAAACTGCATAAGCCGCCGTCTGAAGTGCCGAGTGTTCCCTGATGTGCCCCTGTGCGTTAATAAAACGTCCCCTGAAGTGCCCAGTGGTCTCCTAGCCACGCAAGATTTACCCCCCTTATAGAACGTTCTCTGCCGTGCCGTGCTGTGGTGTGCCGCGTGCTCTGATGAACCCTGTTGGTTGCACACCACTAAATGATCGGCTTACTATTTATGTAGTAATTTGGCATGGCACATCCAAGCAAAAAGGTATTCCCAATATTTCGCGGCCACTAATAACATGTATCATCAGATAGATTGACCTTTTGCCTTCAAAAATATCAGAAATTGAGGGTATGTTATGTACCATTTTTCTTGGCTACAAACGTCTCTTGTGAATGAGGTCATAGCATCAGGCTCACTATGGCAACCATTGGGGGTGTGTCAGAAAGATTTAATAAAAATATATTTTTTATCTACTATGTGACCAGAAAACTTATATAATTCTGAAGACCACATATTGTATAAAGAAATGTAAAAATCTTAAACTAACCATTCCACTTCCGGGAGGAATATGGACCAATCACAAACGCCGATTTTTTACTCTCCGGGATAATCCTCGGTACAAGAAATCATCCATTTGGTGGTGTGTAACCTTCAGGTTGCACACCACTAAATGATCGGCTTACTATTTATGTAGTAAATTGGCATGGCACATCCAAGCAAAAAGGTATTCCCAATATTTCGCGGCCACTAATAACATGTATCATCAGATAGATTGACCTTTTGCCTTCAAAAATATCAGAAATTGAGGGTATGTTATGTACCATTTTTCTTGGCTACAAACGTCTCTTGTGAATGAGGTCATAGCATCAGACTCACTATGGCAACCATTGGGGGGGTGTCAGAAAGATTTAATAAAAATATATTTTTTATCTACTATGTGACCAGAAAACTTATATAATTCTGAAGACCACATATTGTATAAAGAAATGTAAAAATCTGAAACTAACCATTCCACTTCCGGGTGGAATATGGACCAATCACAAAAGCCGATTTTTTACTCTCCGGGATAATCCTCGGTACAAGAAATCATCCATTTGGTGGTGTGTAACCTACAAATATACAAAGATGAAGAGAATTGATCAAAACTGATACAGTGTAATCCTTGAAGCATATGTACACATATGTATTAATATTAGGATTACAAGACCACATGTTGAAGAGATACAGGGGAAAATGTACCAAGCCTATTTTTATACTATTTATGTACATAAATTATACTTTTGATGAGAATACAGTCTTAAAAAATCAATTATTTTGAAATAAATATATTTTACTTGGAACTTTTTATGTTTGTTGTTATATGCTGTCATTCTGTGTTCAGAGTCAGTGTAAGGAATTCCTCTCTTATCTACCAGGCTTGAGTTATGAGACAGAAAACTACCCCTCCTCCCTAAATTTGGAAAAATCTGAAAAGTGATCATGTTGGCACTCCAATTACAAAGGGCTCACATGCTGTTCTGGGTATGACTAGCAGACAAAAAGCCGAGGATAACCGTAGGCTGGGAAAGCAAACTGAAGTATCGAAAGCCAGGAGAATTTCTAAGAAAAGATATCTTCATGAGCTACATGCCAACATTAGATCTAATGGTGAAAAAGCTTATCAGACAGACCTGGTGAGGCCAGTACCCGAGTATTTTGAGACACCTGGCTATCTCGAGTCTCATAATTATCATCATCTGCGACGGAAGGTGAAGGGGGAGTAATGATTTTGATCCAGTGAGCCTGAGTGTTGGCAGTGCCAGATCGGCCAGTGTATTTTTTAATAGGGGGGGGGGGGGGGGGGGGTGGGGGTGGTGGTAGGGATAGAGGGAGAAGATTTCAGAATTGTTGGCCTGGGGATAGGAACAAATATAATTCACAGAAGTACCTTGAATTCAAAATAATAGACAATGGGGAATGTGCAACTCTGTGCACTTCCCATTATTGAGACAAGTCAGTCGTTCCATGTTAACTGAGTGGCTCTAAAATCAGATGTACAGGGTTAACACAAGCTGGGGTGTGGCATAGGTGGCTCACAACCAGGGCGTCACCATCAGAATTATATCCGGGCAGATCATATGTTTTTGTGGAAATCATATACTGAAGGCGATGTGCCCTGAACTCGGTCTTCACACCGTTTGGCGAATTAAATACAATGCGCCCATATCCATCCAGCTTTTTGGCCCCATGCCACACAAAGCACCCATAATTTTCAGGATTTGGGCAACAGTGCCTCAAAATCCTCTTTTGTGCATCTGCAAACCATGCATCCATGTTTTTGATAACTTTAAAACTACCTGGGACTCAATGCAAAATATGGTAAAAAACTACTCTCAGCATCTTCAGGTTGCACACCACTAAATGATCGGCTTACTATTTATGTAGTAAACTGGCATGGCACATCCAAGCAAAAAGGTATTCCCAATATTTCGCGGCCACTAATAACATGTATCATCAGATAGATTGACCTTTTGCCTTCAAAAATATCAGAAATTGAGGGTATGTTATGTACCATTTTTCTTGGCTACAAACGTCTCTTGTGAATGAGGTCATAGCATCAGGCTCACTATGGCAACCATTGGGGGTGTGTCAGAAAGATTTAATAAAAATATATTTTTTATCTACTATGTGACCAGAAAACTTATATAATTCTGAAGACCACATATTGTATAAAGAAATGTAAAAATCTGAAACTAACCATTCCACTTCCGGGTGGAATATGGACCAATCACAAAAGCCGATTTTTTACTCTCCGGGATAATCCTCGGTACAAGAAATCATCCATTTGGTGGTGTGTAACCTACAAATATACAAAGATGAAGAGAATTGATCAAAACTGATACAGTGTAATCCTTGAGGCATATGTACACATATGTATTAATATTAGGATTACAAGACCACATCTTGAAGAGATACAGGGGAAAATGTACCAAGCCTATTTTTATACTATTTATGTACATAAATTATACTTTTGATGAGAATACAGTCTTAAAAAATCAATTATTTTGAAATAAATATATTTTACTTGGAACTTTTTATGTTTGTTGTTATATGCTGTCATTCTGTGTTCAGAGTCAGTGTAAGGAATTCCTCTCTTATCTACCAGGCTTGAGTTATGAGACAGAAAACTACCCCTCTCCCCTAAATTTGGAAAAATCTGAAAAGTGATCATGTTGGCACTCCAATTACAAAGGGCTCACGTGCTGTTCTGGGTATGACTAGCAGACAAAAAGCCGAGGATAACCGTAGGCTGGGAAAGCAAACTGAAGTATCGAAAGCCAGGAGAATTTCTAAGAATAGATATCTTCATGAGCTACATGCCAACATTAGATCTAATGGTGAAAAAGCTTATCAGACAGACCTGGTGAGGCCAGTACCCGAGTATTTTGAGACACCTGGCTATCTCGAGTCTCATAATTATCATCATCTGCGACGGAAGGTGAAGGGGGAGTAATGATTTTGATCCAGTGAGCCTGAGTGTTGGCAGTGCCAGATCGGCCAGTGTATTTTTTAATAGGGGGGGGGGGGGGGGGGGGTGGGGGTGGTGGTAGGGATAGAGGGAGAAGATTTCAGAATTGTTGGCCTGGGGATAGGAACAAATATAATTCACAGAAGTACCTTGAATTCAAAATAATAGACAATGGGGAATGTGCAACTCTGTGCACTTCCCATTATTGAGACAAGTCAGTCGTTCCATGTTAACTGAGTGGCTCTAAAATCAGATGTACAGGGTTAACACAAGCTGGGGTGTGGCAAAGGTGGCTCACATCCAGGGCGTCACCATCAGAATTATATCCGGGCAGATCATATGTTTTTGTGGAAATCATATACTGAAGGCGATGTGCCCTGAACTCGGTCTTCACACCGTTTGGCGAATTAAATACAATGCGCCCATATCCATCCAGCTTTTTGGCCCCATGCCACACAAAGCACCCATAATTTTCAGGATTTGGGCAACAGTGCCTCAAAATCCTCTTTTGTGCATCTGCAAACCATGCATCCATGTTTTTGATAACTTTAAAACTACCTGGGACTCAATGCAAAATATGGTAAAAAACTACTCTCAGCATCTTCAGGTTGCACACCACTAAATGATCGGCTTACTATTTATGTAGTAATTTGGCATGGCACATCCAAGCAAAAAGGTATTCCCAATATTTCGCGGCCACTAATAACATGTATCATCAGATAGATTGACCTTTTGCCTTCAAAAATATCAGAAATTGAGGGTATGTTATGTACCATTTTTCTTGGCTACAAACGTCTCTTGTGAATGAGGTCATAGCATCAGGCTCACTATGGCAACCATTGGGGGTGTGTCAGAAAGATTTAATAAAAATATATTTTTTATCTACTATGTGACCAGAAAACTTATATAATTCTGAAGACCACATATTGTATAAAGAAATGTAAAAATCTGAAACTAACCATTCCACTTCCGGGTGGAATATGGACCAATCACAAAAGCCGATTTTTTACTCTCCGGGATAATCCTCGGTACAAGAAATCATCCATTTGGTGGTGTGTAACCTGTTGTGCCAAACAGCCGCCATCTTCCCTGGACTCGTACCGTAAAATCGGAAACCCTCGACAGCCGTCAGTCGTTCAAAAGCCTTTTTTCGTATTAAAATATCAGTATCCCTACACCAATGTCGTAGCCCCCCTCCACCTCTCTCCCCCTCCCTAAATTTTGACGACTGGCAAAAAATGAAAAAATAAAAAGAGTAAAAGAAAGAAACAAAAAGCAAATGTAGCAAAGAGGAAAATATTTATCTTATCACGTAACTTTATCAGTTGTCGCTTTATACAGGGGTTGTAAATTATTTATCGTCATCAATGCATACTAGTAGGCCAAGAATAAGATTGCAATCGACCAGGGAACAAAGCCATAGACTGACGATTTCCTGCTCAAACTTCGTGCGACCGTCTCCGAGAACGGAATAACGTGTTCAAATATCGCCTATTTGTATGGAGAAACATTAACACGTTGGCTGAGCAGAATTTTCCAGAACTTTTTCACTATATATATTTTTTTTTTCTTCAATTGAGATCATTTGTTCAGTATTCTTTATTCACAAACAGGAGATATACGAACTCTCAACTAATTTTCACAGAGAACCCTAGCTGAAAATAAAGGTATAAAATCTAACCGAGACCCGAAGTCACTCTTTAATAACTGGTGAAAATATGAAAAATATGGATAAATTTGTCCTGCTATCCTAAGAACTTGAAAGGACCACTAAGCTTACATTTTTGATAAGTTTGGCAACTTCAGATAGAAAATATTCCAGGTATCATCGATTAAAAATGCGGTACATTTCATTTTGAAGAGATAGCGAAGCGATCCGATTAACGAGCCAGAACTCGTGCGGTCAGCTACGCGTCAATGCATCTCCCGCTACTATCGGGGCAATATATAATTGTCTAGGCATTATCTTGAATTATATTTCAATCCCGCGATTGAATGATCATTTCAGGTTATATTTCAGTGTATCGACACTGTCATAAGACATTTTCGCACAAATTAAAAGTTCATCTGTTACAATTTTTTACCGCTCATTTTATGCTCTCAGTGAGCGCCAATTTACCATAAATTTTCAACAAAAAACAAAAAATTAAAAATCCTACGCTGCGAGGGGGATAACCTACTCTCAGACTCTCCCCCTATCAAACCCTGCCAAACTTCACAACTTACATGTCTACATCCTAGTACACGCACGTAACGAAAATTGATAAACGCAAGCCAGCAAAGCGTATTGGAAATGCGGAACCGTCCGTTTCGAATACAAAGAGATACACCCGATTTTTGCACATTAGGCTATTACGGAAGCATAGGACATGCGTGGAAATTATTATCTCCGACCCGGAGAAAATTATCTTCGACCCGGAGATACATCTTCGACCCGGAGAAAATTATCTCCGACCCAGAGATACATCTCCGAACCAGAGAAAATTATTTTCGACCCCGAGATACATCTTCGACCCGGAGAAAATAATTTTCTCTTTCTGTATTTTCTCCACCAAGTGCAGCAGAGCATCCCTATACGATGAAGGTGAGCGGCCCTACGGGATATGGAAAGACATATCCTGGGTGATGAAGTTCTTAGAGGAAGGTGTGGCAACCCCAGCTCCGACAGGCGTAGTATGGTGGTATAGCCAATGGTAGCCCGCGTACGAGACTACGCGATTACAGAATGTGAATATCACCCAACCGTGAAGGACCAACCCAAACCCATACAAGGGAATGAACACAATGTGAACTCGAGGCTATGGAAGCATTTGTTCGAAGAAAGTATGGACACCGATATGGGCGAGACGTTGGGGACCACAGAAAACAAGTTTCACCACAAAGAGTATTCGAAAGAAGAAGCCGCAATATTAGCCCATAACAGATTGGCACCCAGATTACGACGGGCTTTACATCAGCAGTATGGCGACCTCAGTACCCATATGAAATTGTTGGACAAGGACCCGGTCCATATGGAAATCGAAAGAACAGCGTTGATGTTGAAAACCTCGGGCATGAACTGGAAAGCGACGTATGCCACAGCAATAGCACAAAAGAAGCACCTGTTTGAACGCATCACTAAGACCAAAAGCGTCCCACTATAAATAGATCACACGGCACCATCTTCCTCATTTCACCATGAGCACCATAGAGTCCACCTTGTTTGAACCCGACAACGAGGATATTCTAGCCGAAGCGTTACGTCAAGCCAATGTCGATGCTATTATTGATACAGCTCAAGGTGGAATCACCATTCAGCATCAACGCATGCGTTGTCTTCTTATCACGCTCATAGATGGCATCCAATAGGTGACACGGGTATGTCTTCTGCTGCAGAAGAAACAGATAGTACCTAAAGAGGATAACAACACTACTACCCGTGCCCAGAATCTTCTGACCCTGCATGAGGCATTTCAAACATTTATGGAGACGCAGCTGGAGACGGGAAATTATCTTCTTCAACCCCAAAACAACGATGTTCGTCCATAGATGTTCGACAATGCATTTCAAACCTTTATGGCGACGCAGCTGGAGACGGGAAATTATCTTCTTCAACCCCAACATAATGATGTCCGTCCATAGATGATCGACAATGCAAAATGCGTTGGGATATGACGTTAAGGCGTTGAGACGGGCGTTAAGACGTACAGATAGGGCGGTAAGGCGTAACGACGAGCGTAGACGGGCGTCACTGCATTTCAATGAATTCGTGTAAATTCCATGGAAATCAGAGCTTCTGAGCTATTTCACCAGGGGGTTGAAGCGTTAAGTTAAGCGTTGACGGGCGTTACTGTCCATAAAAGCAAGCGTATTTCCAAAACACGCACAGTCGACGTTCAACCGTCAGCATGGGTTATACATGCTCTGAGTGAGAACGCACGTTCACCAGATATTACGATATGATGTGACACCAGAAGAATATGCATGGGTTTGAAGACACCGAGGCACAAGAATCCGATGCAGATGCTGGGAATATGCCAGCTGATTCTGAGAGTCCACCGACTGATACCGAAACAGAGACTGCAGAGAGTCTATCTTCTGATATAGAGAGCTTGACCTCAGATAGTCAGGCTACGTCCCAGGGAAGCCTGAGTGAACCTTCCTTTCGAGATCGTATTATGGCCGCAGCTATTAATACTCACGTTGCAGCGATCAAGGACGCCGGACAGGATAACTTACAACAGGCGTACATCCAAATGCGCCCTAGCTGTGTCAGGAAAGCAGCCATGGCCATCTATGAACAGTATACCCTGCTACCGCTTGCGATCCCAGGCACAGGTCCATCATGAAGACCAAGCGTCACCTGGAAGAGGATATGGGGCTACCACCAACCCAGGCCATGCAAAATTCGATCAAAATGCGCAAACCTCTCTTCCGGGACATATTGCCGTTACAGTATCCTGGCCTGTCCGACGACGATCAAAACAAAAGGATCAGAGCGAAATGGCGGCTTCTGATTGGACAAGAGCAACCGAGAATACATCTAATGTGTAATGTACACAACGCGTGGGTATGATGTGATGGAGGGGATAATAAAACATATGAAAGCATGTGAACGTATTGATCTTTACTTCTCTCAACTGTCTGCATCATGGCGTTAAGACATTATGGGACTAGGTATAGAAGACGTTAGAGCGTTACGGCGTCACTGCGTTGAGATGGGCGTTCAGCCACGCCATGACCACCACCACCACCACAACCGCCACCACCACAAACATCCACCACCATCACCACCACCGCCGCCACCACAAACCACCACCACACCACCACACACACCACCGCACACACAAACACCACCCATAAACACACACACTCCCATCAACACACACATACCCATGTGCACGTACAAGTAACCAGACCGAACATTGCCTGGCGTAGAGGGATGACGTCATCGGGGACCACAAAATTTCAACACCTTTTATCCCGTGATGTGGATGGATTGATACATACACCTCGTCGACGCGTTAATATTATATAATAGCATGGTACAATCTCTCACAAAAGGTAATATACTGCTATGCTGGAGCGTTAAGGCGTTAGGATAAGGCGCTAAGATAGGGCGTTAAGGCGTTCAGATAGGTCGTTACTGTAAAATTCTCCACAAAGTTCATAGGGCAAATATGCTGGGTTTCTGCTTTCTCTACTACTAAGGGGCAACTGGATTGCTTCCCTTAATTTGTTTTTTTTTAATTCTGAAATTGAGAGAACAATCTCAACACCATTCCCATTTCTACGACTCACCATGTATAAAGTCCGTTTTTCGTTTTCTTTGGGGGGGGGGGGGGTAATATGCACCCACCATCCCACCATCCCACCATGCACCTCTCGGCAGGTCACGATCTGCTGGAAACCGATGTTAGCCCATCTGGACCTGGTTGGAAGGGGTTTTCCATATTTTAGATAAAGTCAGTGTTTCCGGATATTTTCGGAGAAAGTTTTACACGCACCCACCCATTACTTGATCAGCCTGGAGGAGCGCTTCACATGGATACCCCCACCCGACCCAGTACGCCAACTATTGACCCACCTCGACCCCAAAACGTCCATTCAAATGCCCTTTTCCCACAATTCCCTGCCTGCGCATGCGAAATTCTACCCATGGCCTCCAGACCCCCCCCCATCATGTTCTACAGCTCGAGACAGAGAAAACAAGGTGCCACATCTCATACCGCAAATGTCCATAAGTGGGTTGCCCATGGGGACTAACATTGAAATAACCGAAGCATACTGACTTAACTAGGGGCAGATAACTCTTGCTGGGCCGTCACGTGACCCGAAAATGCTCTTTGAACCGGATGTGACGTCATCGAAAGTGACGTCCCCTCCGCAGGGGCAGATAATTCTGGGCGCGCAAAATAATAACGAATCGGTCCTTTCCTTACTACTAAGTCGGATTAAATATGGATTCAAAATTCAACAGCGCAGTGTTGTGTGTAGATCTAAATTGTGGGGTTTGCACTAAAAAATGACGAAGAAACACTTGTCAAAAGCTTGTGCCAATTTCTTAGTCTCCCCCCCCGCCTTTCCCCCTCAATAATTTCAGCACTGGTATCGTATATTATTTGAGCGGGTCGTTGATAACAGATGGAACAGCTAATCTTTGTTCTCTGCTCTCGTTTAGCGAGCATTGCCAAACGAGATAGCGTCGTAGATTCTATTCATCATTACAGTCCATTATGAATGGTTCTTAAGAAGTGGTAGATTATGATGTCAATCTGCGTATGTGCGCTCGGAAAATAGTAGAAAAAGGGTAGTTTTGTGTGAGAGTATTAATTGGCCGAATATTAATAGTTGTGGTCAATTTTTTTGGAGCAAATTATTGAATGTGAGTATTTAATCGATTTGGCTGATGCTGTAGAGTATGACTGGAAGGGACGTTGGTTGAATTTGCAGGTAAAGACATGGTGAACATTCTTACTGGAAATAATGTCGATTTGCACATGCGCAGTCGGAAAATAGTAGAAAAAAGCAGTTTTGGGTGGGAATTTTGAAATAGTTGTGGTCGGTTTTTAGAGGAGCAAAGTATAGAGTGTGGTATTTGATCGATTTGGTGGACTCTGGGATCTCTGGGCCATTGATTGACACTGAGGTGTATGTGAGCCATCCGTTGTGAAAAGTCAGACTGGAATGGTTATTATTGGAAGAGACATCACGATGCACATGCTCCATCGGGCAGTTTAGAAAGGGCAGTAGTATCGACAGGGCATTTGAGATGGGAGTTTTCAGCGAGTTGTGAAGGGTATTATTCGAGAAGAGTCTGACGGGTAAGTAGTAGCCATCCCTTCGAATTTGGTGGGTGATTAGATGCGTATGATCTTCCGGTCAGTCACCATTCACTCTTTCCATCAAATGACGACGCTAGTAGTATAGAAAGGGCATATTGCCTCGACTTGACCTTTGACCTTTGGGGCGTACATGGGGCGTTAAGTGCACAAAGGTCAATGAGTGCACTTTTGCATGTACTGACCTGTATCCTCTCATCCCGTCCATCATCTGACCTTGGATCATGTTTAGACATGTTAGGGGATTCCTCCGCGGTGATGCGGTCTGGCAGTGATGCAGTCTACTTCCGCGGACAGAAAGTAGTCATGAGTGCACTTGAGCATGTGCTGACTTGTATCCCGTCCATCATGTGGAGGTTACGTGATCAGAGGTCAGTGAGCATGTACTGACCTGTATCTGGGGTGCGCAAGTGTATGACGTCACTTCCGGTAGGTGTGAATCGGGCGTGATAGTTGACCTACATCCGAGAGACATATGATTCAATGATATGAATGTACTGACTTGTATCCATCAGGTATTTGATCTTATGCATGTACTGACTTGTATGTGATTCCCCGCGCACATCAACTGTGTCGTCTGCATAATGGAGCATTCGTGAACACTGAATTGCATCAGCCTTACCTCCGGGAGTCTGACCTATATCTGGGTCATCGGGGTTACATCATCCGGTGATTGAATGCATGTACAGACTTGTATCTGGGGTTTTTCCATTCATCCGGGTCCTTGTGACCTTGTTTTACAGCCTGAGTCTGTATGATGCAACACCACAGGTCAATGAGAGTCAATGAGTGCACTTGAGCATGTACTGACCTGTATCCTCTCATCCCATCCATCTGTGTGCGCAGTTGTTCTGCGCAAGTGTGACGTCACAGCATATTGACTCACATTTAGTAGTACAAAAGCGCATTTCGAGCCCTATTGACCTTGCGGCACAATGCGCACAGGATAGTATAGTAACAGTACATTCACTCACATTTAGTAGTATAAAAGCGCATTTCGTGCCCCATTGACCTTGCGGCGCAATGCGCATTGGATAGTATAGTAACAGTATATTCACTCACATTTAGTAGTATAAAAGCGCATTTCGAGCCCTATTGACCTTGCGGCGCTATGCGCAGAGGGGAGGTCACCAGACTCACATTTAGTAGCATAAAAGTGCATTTCCAGCCCTATTGATCTTGCGGCGCAATGCGCAGAGGATAGTATAGTAACAGTATATTGACTCCCATTTAGTAGTATAAAAGCGCATTTCGAACCCTATTGATCTTGCGGCGCAATGCACAGAGGATTAGACCGTAGACGTATGGAATGCATGTACTAGAACATCCGGGACCTCTTCAGCATCCGGGTTTCCCAGTGGGGTTTTCCCTCTGGGTACTGTGGTTTTACATCCGGGACCTCTTCAACATCCGGGCTTTCCCCACTGGGTTTTGTCATCCGGGTTTTTCCCGGCCCGGCCGCATGCCTGCGCGGGTTATCCGGCCCCACGCAGGTGAGATTACATCAAAATATTGTATTGGTTCTACGTGTCATATTTTAGATATATTAAAAATATTGTTGAAAGCGACGTTAAATTCTATTCACTCACTCACCCTGTACTATGTGCCTGTACATGTAATCTGTTCATGTACATATTCTCTGCCGATGTACATGTTCCGTGTCGAAACTTTCGCGGGAACAACACAGTATCCTGATAATATATATATCATCCAACCCCAAGCTCAACGCTTCAACGCCCTGGTGAATTAACTCAAAAGCTGTGATTTTCATGGAATTGTCACCTAATTCATTGGAAATGCAGTGACGCCCGTCAACGACCGTCTTAACGCCTTAACGCCCGTCTCAACGTCCGTCAACGTCCGTCGTTACGCCTTAACGCCCTAGCATAACACCTTGACGCCATGATATACACAGATGAGAGAAAAACAACAACAACAAGGATGACAGATGAAAGAACAATAACAACAACAACAAGGATGAGAGATCAATCATTTTATTTTTCCCTCCATTATAACATACCCACGCTGGGGGAGCCGCGTTGGGTATGTTTACAATTCAAGAAGACTCTTGTCCGATCAGAGGCCACCATTTGGCGCTGTATCTGTCATATTCGTTCTTGCCCGTTAGATGTATTCTCGGCTGCTCTTGTCCAATCAGAAGTCGCCCTTTCAGAAAGTTCCATCTTTGCTCGGTGTGACCTAAGCATCGTCGGGCAGTTCAGGATATTGTTCGGGCAGCATGTCCTGAAACAGTTGTTTGCGCATTCTGATCGCATTTTCCAGGGCCTCGGTGGGTGGTAACCCCATATCCTCTTCCAAGTGACGCTTGGTCTTCATGATGGACCTGTGCGTGGGGTCGCCTTTCATTTCAAGCGGCAGCAGGCTATACCGTTTATAGATGGCCATGGCTATTTTCCTGATGCAGGGCCGCATTTCGGTGTACGCCTGTTGTAAGTTATCCTGTCCGCCGTCTTCGATTACCGCAGCATAACTACGAATAGCTTCATCCACAATACGATCCCAGAAGATAGGTTCTGCCTCACTTTCCTGGGACGTAAGCTGACTATCTGAGGTCAAGCTCTCCGTATCAGTAGATAGACTCTCAGCGATCTCACTTCCCTGGGATGCAGGCTGACTATCTGAGGTCAAGCTCTCCGTATCGGCTTCTTGTGCCTCGGAGTATTCAATCCCATGTACATTTTTCTCGTGTCGTATCATATCGCTTTCCGTATCGGCTTCTTGCGCCTCGGAGTCTTCAATCCCATGTATATTTTTCTCGTGTCGTATCATATCGTAACGTCTGGTGAACGTGCGTTCGCACTCAGAGCAAGTATAAGCCATATTGACGGTTGAATGTCGACTGTGCGTGTTTTGGCAATACACTTGCGTTTATAGACAGTAACGCCCGACAACGGTTAGCTTAACGCTTCAACGCCCTGGTAAACTAGCTCAGCTCTGATTTTCATGGAATTGCCACCAATACATGAATGCAGTGACGCCCGTCAACGTCCGTCGTTACGCCTTAACGCCCGTCTCAACGCCCGTCAACGCCCGTCGTTACGCCTTAACGCTCTAGCATAACGCCTTGACGCAGACCGGAGAGAGAACAACAACAACAACAAGGATGACAGATGAGAGAACAACAACAACAAGTTTTCATATAGTTTATTCTTCCAATGTTACATCATACCTACGCTGGGGGAGCCGCGTTGGGTATGTTTACAATTTAAGTAGACTTGTCCAATCAGAGGCCGCCATTTGGCGCTGTATCTGTCATGTTAGTTCTTGCCCGTTAGATGTATTCTCGGCTGCTCTTATCCAATCAGAAGTCGCCCTTTCAGAAAGTTCCATCTTCGGCCATGTTCGCTGTCATCCGTTTGTTCTAATCTTCATCGGGCAGTTCAGGATATTGTTCAACTCCTATATGTACAGACACCACCACCACCACCGAGCGTTGACGCCCGTTAACGCCCGGTGGTGGTGGTAGCTCCCATGGGCGGAGTTCGGAGCTTTTGGAGCTCAGAGCTCGCAAGTGACGTCATCGTACGCATGTTTGTGTGTGTGTGTGGGCAGTGGATTTTTGCCGTCGTTCCTCCGTCTTCCATCCGGGTACTGAGGTTTTACATCCGGGTCCTCATCTACAGTAACGCCCGTCAACGCTTAGCTTAACGCTTCAACGCCCTGGTGATCTAGCTCAGAAGCTCTGATGTTCATGGAATTGCCACCAATACATCGAAATGCTGTGACGCCCGTGAACGTCCGTCGTTACGCCTTAACGCCCGTCTCAACGCCCGTGACCGTCCGTCTCAACGCCTTAATGCCCTATCTTTACGCCTTAACGCCCGTCTCAGCGCCTTACCGAATGATAAAGGGGATTTGGAGGACGATTAACCTTGGAACTCTGAGTGCACTTCCGGTCAGGTAAACGGAACTGACCTTTGACCACGTGGCCGAAAATGACCTTTGACCCCTGTGCTGCTCGGAAGTGACGTCGTCGTACGCAGGCGCACACAAACACACACATACCTGGTGCACCCGCACCCTGGGCACTTTCGGTCACGTGGTCAAAGGTCAGTTCCGTTTACGTAACCGGAAGAGCACTCCGAGTTCCAAGGTTAATCGTCCTCCAAATCCCCTTTATCATTCGTTAAGGCGCTGAGACGGGCGTTAAGGCGAAAAGATAGAGCATTAACGCGTTGAGACGGGCGTTTAGGCATAACGACGGGCGTTGACGGGCGTCACTGCATTTCGATGTATTGGTGGCAATTCCATGAAAATCAGAGCTTCTGAGCTAGATCACCAGGGCGTTGAAGCGTTAAGCTAAGCGTTGACGGGCGTTACTGTAGATGAGGACCCGGATGTAAAACCTCAGTACCCGGATGGAAGACGGAGGAACGACGGGAAAAACCCACTGGGAAACCCGGATGTTGACAAGGTCCCGGATGTAAAATCCACTGCCCACACATACACACACACACACACACACACACATGCGTACGATGACGTCACTTCCGAGCTCTGAGCTCCAAAAGCTCGGTGGTGGTGGTGGTGTCTGTACATATAGGAATTGAACAATATCCTAAACTGCCCGATGAAGATTAGAACAAACGAATGACAGCGAACATGGCCGAAGACGGAACTTTCTGAAAGGGCCACTTCTGATTGGACAAGAGCAGCCGAGAATAAATCTAACGGGCAAGAACTAATATGACAGATACAGCGCCAAATGGCGGCCTCTGATTGCACAAGTCTTCTTAAATTGTAAACATACCCAACGCGGCTCCCCCAGCGTAGGTATGATGTAACATTGGAGAGAATAAACAATATGAAAACTTGTTGTTGTTGTTGTTCTCTCATCTGTCATCCTTGTTGTTGTTGTTGTTCTCTCTCCGGTCTATATCATGGCGTCAAGGCGCTATGCTAGAGCGTTAAGGCGTAACGACAGGCGTTGAGACGGGCGTTAAGGCGTAACGACGGGCGTTGACGGGCGTTGAGACGGGCGTTAAGGCGACTGGTGGCAATCCCATGAAAATCAGGGCTTCTGAGCTAGTTTACCAGGGCCTGGAAGCGTTAAGTTAAGCGTTGACGGGCGTTACTGTCTATACAAGCAAGTGTATTGCCAAAACACGCACAGTCGACATTCAACCGTCAATATGGCTTATACTTGCTCTGAATGCGAACGCACGTTCACCAGACGTTACGATGATACGACACGAGAAAAATATACATGGGATTGAAGACTCCGAGGCACAAGAAGCCGATACGGAGAGCTTGACCCCAGATGGTCAGCCTACATCCCAGGAAAGTGAGATCGCTGAGAGCAAAATACGAGCATAGCGTGCAAGATCTATGGCGTTACGTTTCGTAACTTGTGTCTAATTCCGCTTAACCCGGGGCTAGGGGCCGTATGAACCTATGTGCTTCAAGATCCTCATGGTACTCATATGAACAGTCACAATCAAAGCGTGACTGAGATACATCATTCTTTAGATGACGACTTAACAACGAATATTATGGATTAAGAATACTGATCAGCGATACGGATTTGATATTTTTGGAACATCATGATGTCTTGCCGGCATCATTGAAAACTGTTGACCGCTTCTCTCTTGCAGGAAACAAGCCTATGTTTATGTATACTATGATTGTATTTTTGAATTTGGTGCTAATACTGGTATATGGAATATGGAATAGGTCTTTGGATTATGGACGCGGATATTCTCTAATGGACGACGGCTGAATTATGAATGACGGACCAGACGCTTGTAATCTATTTGCTGATACGGAGAGCTTGACCTCAGGTAGTCAGCCTACATCCCAGGAGAGTGAGACAGAACCTACCTCCTGGAATCGTATTGTGGATGAAGCTATTCGTAGTTATGCTGCGGTAATCGAAGACGGTGGAAAACAGCCATGGCCATCTATAAACTGCCGCTTGAAATGAAAGGCGACCCCACGCACATGTCCAACATGAAGACCAAGCGTCACTTGGAAGAGGATATGGGGTTACCACCCACCGAGGCCCTGGAAAATGCGATCAGAATGCGCAAACTGTTTCAGGACATGCTGCCCGAACAATATTCTGAACTTCCCGACGATGCTTAGGTCACACCGAGCAAAGATGGAACTTTCTGAAAGGGCGACTTCTGATTGGACAAGAGCAGCCGAGAACACATCTAACGGGCAAGAACGAATATGACAGATACAGCGCCAAACGGTGCCTCTGATTGGACAAGAGTCTTCTTGAATTGTAAACATACCAGACGCGGCTCCCTCAGCGTGAGTATGTTATAATGGAGGGGGAAATAAAATGATTGATCTCTCATCCTTGTTGTTGTTGTTCTCTCATGTCATCCTTGTTGTTGTTGTTTTTCTCTCTCATCTGTGTATATCATGGCGTCAAGGCGTTATGCTAGGGCGTTAAGGCATAACGACGGACGTTGACGGGCGCTGAGACGGGCGTTAAGACGGTCGTTGACGGGCGTCACTGCATTTCCAATGAATTAGGTGACAATTCCATGAAAATCACAGCTTTTGAGTTAATTCACTAGGGCGTTGAAGCGTTGAGCTTGGGGTTGGATGATATATATATTATCAGGATACTGTGTTGTTCCCGCGAAAGTTTGGACAAGGAACATGTACATTGGCAGAGAATATGTACATGAACAGATTACATGTACAGGCACATAATACAGGGTGAGTGAGTGAATAGAATTTAACGTCGCTTTCAACAATATTTTTAATATATATAAAATATGACACGTAAAACCAATATAATATTTTGATGTAATCTCACCTGTGTGGGGCCGGATAACCGGCGCAGGCATGCGGCCGGGCCGGGAAAAACCCGGATGAAAAAAACCCAGTGGGGAAAGCTCGGATGTTGAAGAGGTCCCGGATGTAAACCACAGTATCCAGAGGGAAAACCCCACTGGGAAACCCGGATGCTGAAGAGGTCCCGGATGTTCTAGTACATGCATTCCATACGTCTAAGGTCTAATCCTCTGCGCATTGCGCCGCAAGGTCAATAGGGTTTGAAATGCGCTTTTATACTACTAAATGGGAGTCAATATACTGTTACTATACTATCCTCTGCGCATTGCGCCGCAAGGTCAATAGGGCTCGAAATGCACTTTTATACTACTAAATGTGAGTCTGGTGACCTCCCCTCTGCGCATAGCGCCGCAAGGTCAATAGGGCCCGAAAATTAAACATTTATAAACAATGTTTCTATTCGTAACTAAATCAAACCTGCTTCAACTATTGCCTTTAAACTCCATTTAAATGCACAATCAAACGTAGAAAACGGAAGTTAAAACTAAAAATTATCTCCCCTAGGAGATAGAGTTATCCGCCCCTAGGAGAGCTCTCACTCTTCCCAACGTGGTTACTATATAAGACAATGCACAGCCCATTCTCTCCCTCTTTCTCATTGTAATAACCGAGACCAGTAGTGAACTAGGCCGCGGTCTGAGGGGAAGGACGGGAGGGCGCATTAAATTGAAGCAGGTTTGATTTAGTTACGAATAGAAACATTGTTTATAAATGTTTAATATTCGTTGCCTAAATCGTAAACCTGCTTCAATTATTGCCTCAGTACCAAGTGGAAGGAGGGAAACCTCGGCCAAGTAGCAGATTCAAAGGCAGGCTAAGTAACCGCTGGGAAGACACAGACATGGATATGAGACATCAATAATCAAACAATTGAAACCCTGGTCAATGACAGTAAAAAGGTTAAAATGTGG